>JBBIGA010022321.1:0-14400 GCA_037576975.1 Alestes dentex | reverse complement strand
ACCTGTCTCTCTACCTCACTGTATCTCACCTGTCTCTCTACCTCACTGTATCTCACCTGTCTCTCTACCTCACTGTACTTCAGCCGTCTCTCTACCTCACTGTATCATCATCTGGCTCTGCCATCCTTACTCACAAGGTAAAGCCAGTCCAGACTCTTCTCTTTTGTGGTTCCCCACTGGTGGAATGAGCTGCCAAAAGTGACTAGAGCATCAGACTCCCACTCTATCCTCAAAACCTTCCTGAAGATTCATCTCCTCTGGTTCTCAAAGTGTCCTGAAACTTAAGTGTTTCCTCATATTGTAAGTCACTATACATAAAAGCTTCTGCCAAATGAATGTGATGTAAAGTAATAAAATGTATCTCACCTGCCCCTGTACTTTATTTCATGCACTCTACAGATCTTACTTCTCTTTGTAATATTGTAATGTTTGTCTAATTGGAATCTTCCTTTTTCTGTAGATTTTACTTTAGCTGTACATATTACCCTTGTTTCATTTTGATTATTCGATAACTAAAGGGTCGACTCAGGGGTTAATTTCACTACATGCTGTTCTCGTATAACTGTGTATGTGACAAATAAATAATCTTGAATCTTGAATCTTATCCTTTCAAAGGTAGTACTCTGCATCATTCAGCGGTTGTAGGTGAGTCTCGTTTCCAGTCTTAGCTGCCCAAAAGGTGTGGCTCATCTGTGTCATCTCAAGGCAATGGAGGGATTTGTCTTTCAGCAACTGGAGTCACTGAGTCATCCTGAACACTGTCACCAAGTGCCTGGTCGAGGCTGGACTTGTCCGAGAGTGCACCTCCCTTTCTCCATACAACTTGTACAGCAAGATGTGTCCAGAACATGTTTCCTAGTGTCTAATGTCTAATTCAGCAATGCTTCTCAACTCTGTCTCATCACCATCACTGGGAACCTCTCTGATAAATTCCTCCTCCAGTCAACAAAGGCACTTTTCCATAGGTATACAGGAACCGTGCTGTACCTAAACCATGCTGTGCACAGAATTTGCAGTGTATCTCAGCCCGCTCATGGTGTTTCTGACGCATCAGCAGCGCATTTACCTCCCCACAGTTTATGGCTGGTGGTCGTCCCAAAACCGTGTCCATGGAGTCACTTTTGTTATTGTGGTCTTTTAATATTTTTACAGTCCTGTTTGGTTTTTGTTTTTTTTTTTTTCATTTTTTCTCAGCATTGTTTTGCCATGCTACGAATACCTATACTGGCTAACTTGTTTGTGAGACCACGCCAACATGTTCCTTTGCATTTCTCACAGAATCAGAATCAGTAAAGTTTATAGATCCCAGAGCAAATTGCTTATGTTACAACTGCATAGACACAAAGACAAGCGCAATATATAAATAAATCCAATAAAAAGTCAATACGAAATGCACTGTGCAATATCCCCAAATGCTGGCTATAAATACTACAGATCATATAGTAAGTCTTGCAGTTTTTTTAGTCCAGTCATTGGGATGTGTGCTAAAGGACCAGTTTCTGATGAAGCTGCACACACAGCTGCGTGCACGTTTGCGGCTCTCTGCTCTGGTATCTGTCCTGTTGCTCTGCACCCAATGACATTCCTTCTACGCCTCCTGAACATATGCAAGCATATGAAACGAAGCGTTATAAGATACATTTGTTAACGTCAAGGAAAACATACACTGAAATGTATCTTCATCCCAAACAGACAGTGGTACTTGTATTTCATCAGTTGCTAGTTTGTATCTTCATCGTTGTTGTTTTTTTTACAGACAGTAAAAGACAATGGCCTTGTGCCAATGTTGTGACGTATCCAAAGTGACTTCCATTCCCTAACTACAGGGGGCAGTCCTGGAGCAACTTGGTGTTGATGGTCTTGCTCAGAAACCCAGTGGTGGCATGCTGAAGATAGGATTCAAACCCATGACCTGTTGGTCCAGAGGCAAGTATCCTACCCACTAGTCCACCACCACCCACTCATGGCCCTGCCATCGGGCAGCATGGGTATGGCTCCCTTTATTCGTAATGGAAACATTTGTACGCATTACGGCACGGTTCCTTGTGCCAGTCGTAAAGCTCCATAGGATCACCATCCTATCAGGAAGACACTTTTAGATTATCACAGCATCAAACCGCCAGGGCTGAATCAGACATGCTCGGAGATTTTTATCTCATTGCAGTTCGAGCGAAAGTATGGTCTGCAATGTTAAACACGAGGCCCAAGATTAGGGAACTGAGAGATCAGTCAGTAAAGCAAACATCATACTACTTAACAGTATTTTTGGTTCCTAAACATTTGTGTTTGCACTGTTACAGTATTTCACAATACTGTAAGAATGTTTTCTCATTTTTGTGTCACTCCGTTGGTACCTTTGTGTGCAAACAAATTATTTTACAGAGTGTTTTGCCTGAAAATGTTCAGAGTGCTTGTATGTGTTTTGTAGCATGTACTTATTGTTTTGATTGATACAGAGAGTTTTGCAGAGACGATGTGGAGTACTGCCATTTTTCTGTGTTACACAATCTGCATTGGCTGGTTAGATAATGTGCTTATTGTTTTGACCAATGTAGATAAGTTTCTGAGAAAAGTAAATAGATTTGTAAAGAGTACTTTAAAAGTCAAAATATAGAGTAAAACACATCAGAGTACTTTTGGAAATGCAACTGAATATAAGTACGACTATTCACTTCCAGTAAATAAATCTGTGTGAACGCTGTGAGACCACGCCAGCATGTGTCCATCCCACAATAAATGTAGTGAACAGTCATTCATTTTATTGTTTACATGATAAATGTAGTAAACAGTCGTTAACTTGGGCTCAAATTAAATAAATGTGTCAAGAACTCACCAAAATCTCTTCTTGGTCAGATACGTCATATCCCTGTTCTGGTAACCATGGTAATCTTGTCCAACAAGTAGACACGTGTGTGGCATCAGCGTGACTATATACACACACACACACACACACACACACACACACACACACACAAACAAAGTGGACACTCCCTCCCTGACCAGCTACGAGGGTGCAGTTAAAATGGGTGGAGACATGTGTTACTCTGATTGGTGGAAAGGCACGTATTGCTGTGATTGGTGAAGAGAAAATCATGTGTTACTCAGATTGGTGGAAAGGCACGTATTGCTGTGATTGGTGGAGAGAAAATAATGTGTTACTCTGATTGGTGGAAAGGCACGTATTGCTGTGATTGGTGGAGAGAAAACAATGTTTTACTCTGATTGGTGGAAAGGTACGTATTGCTGTGATTGGTGGAGAGAAAACCATGTGGTACTCTGATTTTTTTTGGAAAGGCACGTATTGCTGTGATTGGTGGAGAAAAAGCCATGTGTTACTCTGATTGGTGGAGATGAAGGCACGTGTTGCTCTGATTGTTGAAGAGGAGGCATGGGCTGCTGTGATTGGTGGGCGAAAAACCTATGTTGCTGTGATTGGTGGAGCGAAAATTTGTTTTGATGTGATTGGTGGAGGGAAAAAAGCCAAGCGTTGCTGTGATTGGTAGAGAGAAAGACTGGTTGCTGTGTTTGGGTCATCATCTTGATTGGGTGACCTTAACCGTTCCATTATCTAAATCACTTATAATTAACCAGGGTCACTTTTAACACTTCTCTTAAATATGTTTCCATTTGATGTTTCTGTAATTCTGAAAAGCATCTTTTCCTTTAAATGGTAAGATTTTTGGGCTCCTTAGTGCCACATCCCTGGATTTGCTTGGTCTGTCATCAGAAGATCACAAACTTGATCCCTTGAGCAATTTGAGTGAATTCTCCTTTAGTACTGTGATCCCTTGTGGGTGTGACGGAGAGCTGGGAGAGTCTGGAGTGGGGACTGATGTGCAGTGGCCCCAACATGTCCATTAGTGAGATTAGAAAACACTTTATACGTGTACGGGGACGTCTGTCTCTACTCTCGTGTTCAAGAAGCAGAGGTGTGACCAGAACATCATGTATGGGTGGGCATTTGGCTTATCTGGGGGGGCAAAAAGTATCTATCCTTCCAGCCGTCCGGGGGGGTGCTCCGTGTTGGTAGCAGCGGTGCTAGCGACAGAGATTGAAGATGTCTGCTTTTTAATAAGCCACCTATGCAATTTTTTTCCTCCAGAGTTTTCACTGGACAGAGCATTTCGCGGCGTGGGCACGGCTTGTCACTGGGCGGGCAGTGCCCACCCCAGCCCCCCCATGGTCATGCCCCAGCCTCAGGGGGGCAGGGCTTGTCCCTGGGGGGGCATTGCCCCTCCCAGCCCCCCCGTAGACACGCCCCTGTCATGAAGACCTCCCCACCAGGAGATTTCTGATCCCCTGTTCTTTTGAAACGAGGGACTTGAAGGGAATAGATTGTCTGTTGTAATCAAATATAGATGTTTTAATATAGAGTATTTCTTAACAATTTATTCCTAACATCTAGGAATATACATTTCTTTTCCATTTGTTTCTCTCGTAAAACAACGTAAAATTAAAAAAAAAAAAAATCACACCATCTTTGGGTTTTTAAATACTGCAGCCCTCTACGTGCTGGTTTTTATCGTCAGGAGATCATAAACTCGATCCCTTGTACAATTTCAGCGGATTATTCTTGATGTTTTTGAGAAGGCCGACAACAGACATCATCTTTTGGGGTGAACTTAGCTAATAACCTTATTAAGGTAGTAAAGATAACATAAATCTATTAAGGTGGTAAATGTGTCGACATAGTGAGATGGTATAATTTTATGTTAACCAGTCCTATTAAACATGTTTCCATTTGATGTTTCTCTAATTCTGAAAAAGTTCAAGGTTCAGTGTTTGTTGTTACTTTATAGTGTGATGAGACATTTCTCCATGGACCGCCGCACATCATGTAGCAACATTCTACATTCAACAGAGTGCGGGTTGCGACACACAATGCAAACAATACAATAAATGGACACCACAACAATGTACAGTAATGTATCAGTATAGTGTGAACAGGATGTAACCCTTCCAGAGTGACTAGGGTTGCACCATATATATGATTTTGTACAGGAGGCTGTTATGGCATCGAGAAAGAGCAAGGAATGACAGTAACAACACAATAAATAGACAATACAGCTGTGTAACACTATAGTGTGAATGGGATGCAAATCTGAGACAATACTGTAAACCGACAATACAGCAGGGTAACAGTATAGTGTGAAAGTATTGTAAATGGATGTTTTCCTTTCAATTATACAATTTTGGGGTTCCTGAGTGGCACAACCCTGGATTTGTTTGGTCTGTCATCAGAAGATCACAAACTTGATCCCTTGAGCAATCTGAGTGAACTCTCCTCTAGTACTGTGATCCCTTGTGGGTGTGACGGAGAGCTGGGAGAGTCTGGAGTGGGGACTGATGTGTAATAGGCCCCAACATGTCCATTAGTGAGATGAAGAAACACTTAAAACTCATGCTTTGTATGGGGACATCTGTCTTTACTCTAATTCTGATTTGCTTTTGAAACGAGAGCCTTGAGGCTGTGGTGTGTTTTTGTGGTGAAATCACGTACAATCAAATTTTACATAGTTTCTGTGATCCCTTGAGGTCGTAATGGAGAGTAGGGTGAGTCTGGCATGGGGACTGGTGTGTAATAGGCTCCTGCAGGTGTGTTGCTAAGATGATGGTCTGAAAATTGGGTAAAAAAGTCACAAAAACAGTATACAAAAAATATATAAACATACCATCATTTTGTTCCGAAAGGAGTAAACCCTTTCAACTTCAGGGTTGAAAGTTGGGGGGGTGGGGGGCTGGCGCCCCGCCCAGAGTGAGCCCCAGCCTTGCACCCGTAAACCCCGAGATAGGCTCTGGGTATCCGCAAACCTAGTGAGGATTAAGCGGTTACAGAAAATGAGTGAGTGGTAAAATATTTTTTATTCGAAACAATAGAAACTTATAATGTATGCCTAAGTTTTGTTAAGATAGATAAAAACATATCAAACACACTCCCTATTACCTGACTTTGTTTACAAACTGCTGTTTCCCACTCTGAATACAAAAAAAAGAACTGAAAAAAAAAACAGACATGAAAATGGAAACTGAGAAACAAAGGATGAGGTAGATCTGGGCTGGGGACTGTATAGGGGGTCAGATTAATTGGTTGCATAATAATTAATGAATAGCACAATTTATATGATCAAAGAAAGAAAATGACGTTCGAATTTTATTCCAAATATGTAGAAAAAATACTTTTAACCACCACTGTTTTTAAAAAGGGGTTAGAAGGTTAAAAGAAAGAAAAGAAAAAAGGAAAAGAAAGAACGTTTGATAAGTTTGGCAACTATTACCTGTAAAGAATGAAAATGTCTGTTATTCATCTGAGAACAGAACAGAATTTGTTTAATGACCTTTAGAATTAGAGGAGAAATCTGTGTGACTTACATGACACCAGCAGGTGGCCTCCATGAGCTGTTGATCAGAAGCCTGACTCTTGTGTGTTGAAGGTATTGTCACTGCTGGACTGTCAAGGAATCAAAAATTAAGAAATGATTCCTTTCTGGATCCCTCCAAACAACATATGTATTATTACAAGTATCAGTTAAAATCAGATGGTTTGCCTAAGAGAGAGGCTCCTATAGCAATAAAAAATCCACTTATGTATAATGGATGTAAATAATAATGAAATAAAGCAGCCCTTTCACACCACAGCACACGGTGTGAAATTGTTTTTCTACATTTAACCCATTCACAGGGTGAGGCAGGGGGCTGCTGCCGATGGGGGGCATCCGGGGGGAGCAGTGTGCTCAAGGGAACTTCAAGGATGACACTAGCAGGCCTGGGATTCGAACCCATGACCTTCTGATCACAGGGGCAGCTCCCTAACCACTAGGCCACCAGCTGCCCCCCAAAAATTCATACAGATCCAATACTGAAACTGTTAGCTGGCTCTTTCTACTTTCACCAGCTAGAAAAAAGATACATCATCAGGGATTTTAGCAATTTTCTGTTTGGGTGTTACAAAATTATCCTGATGTGCAGTCTCTCATATTATGTGCAACAGTCTTACCATGTGAAATCTCACTTGTGTCAATTTTACTCATCTACTACTGATATCTATTATATACAATCACAGACTCTTCACTACTATTTGTGTTACTAGTAATTCACAGTAAGTTACTGATCTATAGTATTAAAACCCCAGCATATGTGTATATAGTATAGTGTATTTCATGCTGAGTTTTGATCTATTTAGACCTTATATTTTGCATCGTTCTTGTCTCTGTGTCTCTGTTTCCCTGTGTCTGTGCAGTCGTAACATAAACTGTTTCCCCCAGGATCACGTTTTCTGATTTTCCCAGTCTTTAAATTGGAAAATCTCACTCTCAGAAGTTTTGTGGAATCACTGAAGCAGGTGAGTTTACATTTTTGCAGTGTTTTTTTTTTCAGAGGGTCCCTTTAATTATTTCTAGGCAGTGAAATATGATTTATTTAGTCAGTCAGGATTGGAGGAAACGCTTGGACTGGTAGTAAGAAGTGAAATCAAGCCACGCCACCGAATATATTAGGACTGAATCCAGGCGAAATGTAGGCCACGTGTAGTCTGGAAGCGTGAACTAAAAGAGGTCCGCTGTCCCAGAACGCCTGGCTGCTCAAGGACACGGTGCTCTTGACTCGCCGCCATCATTAACTGGATTTTTTGAGTCCAGGAAGAAAATAGAGCTTTATCAGTCGACACACTCTTTTAACCTGATACGATGCTGACCTATAAACAGTGCTGTTCTGTACGGTAACGTGAGGTGGGGTTTAACGAACGTTAAGTCCGAGCTGTTTACAGTGAAACCAAAGGAGAGCGAGTTATCGAAAGCAGGACCTCTGGACCTCTAAACTTTCAACAGGGCCTTGAACGGGACTTTGAACTTTCAGACACACTGGCCCATTTAAACTGAAGCCACATGAAAAAGACACCCATGGCCTTGGCTGCGGGGGAACTGCGAGCATTTCCCACTCCAGCAGAGCAACAAAAGCACATTTTTAACATATTTCCACCTCCCAGCCTGTGTCTGCCGCATTCCGCTGAGCTCCAAATCCCACAGTATCTCTCAAAAGCAATATTATCACCTACCACACACAGCACTCTGACCGGGATTAGGCCTGTTTCACTTATCCATGGAAAATGAGACTTTAGGGTTTTCCCTGTCTACCACACACACTCCCTGATTACAACTAGGACTAGACTTAAATGATAAAAAAGGGTTCATTTTTAGGGTTCAACTCCATTGACAGCATCATTTACTTTAAAGCTAAGCCTAGTACACATGGAAAACCAGTACTAAGCCTAAAGCTAGACTAAGAAGATGAAAAGACTTATAGTGAGGGGCCTCCACAGGGCTTGGAAGATAAATAGACTTGATTTTAGTGCGGAACCTCCACTGGCAGCATTGTTTATTATAAAACTAAGCCTAGCCCGTATGTAAAACCAGTACTGAGCCTAAAACTAGACTTGGAAGAGAAAAAGACTTCATTTTAGTGAGGAACCTCGACTGGCAGCATCGTCTATTTTTAAACTAAGCCTATTATGTAAAACCAGTACTGAGCCTAAAACTAGACTTGGAAGATAAAAGAACTTCATTCTCAATGAGGGACCTCCATTGACAGCATCATTTATTTTACAACTAAGCTTAGCTTGTATGGAAGAAGAGCCAGATTAGGCCTAGACCTGTACCGAAAAGACTTTCAATGGAGAATCTCCATTGTCATTCACTCAAAAATCAAAATGTAACTAGTATAGACAGTGAACTTGTTTTTTTTATAAACCAGCATCAGTTTATAATGGGCATCTGCTTCAGCAGCGTTCACAATAGATGGTGGAACAGCAGTGACAAAAAATCCACAAAAGGCCGGTCAAGCCCTGCGTACAGAATGTTGCTGTCCAGATCAAGTCTGGAACAAAAGCCTGGGAAGTTTGTGGACTCATCCATTGTGAAATAGGCCATGGCTGAACTGCAATCAGGCCGAGGCATTCGGTGCCGTGGCCGAGTGTATACGTGTGCCTGTGTGTATGTATGAGAATAGTCACATTGCAAAGTGTAGTGCCATTGTTTTGACTGTATACAGTGATAAGCCCCACGTGCAGCAGAGCAGTAAATGCAGAAACAGTCCCAGCCCAGTCGCCTGACCCTTCCCTGCCCATTAGTCAGGCAACAGCAAACAGGTAAACATGTTACACGTCCATTTCCTTTTTCCTGATCTGACAGTACTCATCATTTGATGTATGAGAAGGTAATGCATGGCAAACACCTGAATCAAAGTGTGAATCAGTGATTGAACAGTCCTGTGACTCCTATTTGGCACAGGTGAGGGGAATTATTTTCCACTGGAATTCATTATCATACATAAACCACACTTATCAGTCCTTCCATTTATGGGTGTATAGAAAGCAGCTGGTTACAAACACTCACAGACTGGGCGTGTGAGGAGAATGACAGCATAGAAAACAAACCGAGATTGCAGAGCGGGAGGAGCCCAGCTTACCGTAAATTGGTGGAACGAAGCAATAATAAATAACCGCCGTGAGAAGGTGTGTCTGGCTAAACAGGTTTTTTCCTGGTAGGTCTTGACCCTCTGTGGCATGATGAGAAAGCACCTGAACAATGTAGTGTTTATGTTTCCTTATACCTTCATACGTGGTTCTTATAGATCTTCATGCCTCAGTTGAATGCAGTGATTACTGGGGTTTTACCTGGAGATCCTGTCTTCACTTTACTGGCCTGGAAGAAACCAAAACAACCTTTTCCCCAAATCTTACACAAGTGGGATTCTTTTTTAAACTTCACTTTCGATTTCGGTTCATTTGTGGTCCAAGATCAGAAACCCACTCTGTAGTCAAACGAGTGAAAGTTGATATTCATTCAAGATTCAAGATCCTTTATTTGTCACATACATATTTATACAAGTACAGCATGCAGTGAAATCCTGAACCGCTCCTTTTATGACTGTGCAAACCAGTACCAAAAACATTGTATAATTTTAAATTGAACACAAATCTGACCATTTCTAAAACACAAATAAAAATAAAAAACTAAGTACAAATAAAGTAGAAATAAGTATAACAGTAAGAACAATTTATTTATTTTTAATTTTTTTGAACCATTCCTTCCCATCACAGTCATGTGAGAAATGAACAGTTATAGGAAAGTTCCTCTGTGCTACATTTAACACACATCAGCATCAGTTCTCAACACAAACTGACCATAAATGCAATAAGTACAGGAAATAAATTATACAAAACACTATACAATAAACTATATGGCTTAAGTAGAGCACAGCAAACACCATTCTGAAAACAGTGAACAATAAAACTCTGTTTTATGGCAGCAGTGTCTGTTTGTATATCAGCACCGTTGGAATGAATCCTTGTATCTAATAAATAACTTTCCAAGGGAATTAAAGCAATTTCAAATTCAACAAGCTTTTATTTTTAGTAATTCTGAACCATTGATGCTGGTCCGTTCACCATGAAACTTTGACACAGCGTAAATAGCAACAAGTATTCAGATTATGTGGGGAACGAGACACAAGGTCATGCTTTGATAGTGACAATATGTATCCTTTTCTGTGCACACAGTTGAATTTCACACATTTTTTAGATTGTCCTTCACTGCACGTGCACATACGACTGTGCTCATCATCCACAGCGACTGTCTTGATGCTGACACAGGCTTATGTGGGTCGCTTTAGGACGCAGTTATGGCCACACATGACAGATATGGAACATTCATACACATTAACAAAAAGACAGAAGGAGCAGAATACTTTGAAAAGATACACTATATGGACAAAAGTATTGGGACACGCCTGTTTTCCAGCATTTGGGCTAGAGCCCTTACTTCCAGTGAAGGGCTTAATGTTAATGTTTCAACACTCCAAGACATTTTGGACAACGCCATGCTTCCAACTTTGTGGACCCAGTTTGGAGAAGAACCTGACCTCAACCCCATCCAGCACCTTTGGGATAAACTGGAACGGAGATTGTGATCCAGACCTTCTCGTTCAACATCAGCGTCTGACCTCATAAATGCTCTACAGAATGAATGGACACAAATTCCCACAGAAACTCCAAAATCTTGTAGAAAGTCTTCCAAGCAGAGTAGAAGCTGTTATAGCTGCAAAGGGGGACCAACTCCATATTAAAGGCTATGAGTTTGAGTGGAATGTCATTAAAGTCCCTGTTTGTGTAATTGTCAGGCGTCCCAATACTTTTGTCCATATAGTGTACTTTGAACTGAGCAGTAGGGCCTGGGATATGAACATATGCAGCTGATCTTGCCAGTCAAGGTCTCATAACAGTGTTGCGCAGTTGGAACAGAGGATTTTTGGGTTGTAGCAGGACTGGCCGGGTTCCAGGAGTGGAGCTGGTGCTGCTCAAATGAGCAGGAAGTATCTATTAATACATAACCGCTTTCCTTTGGATTTTCCCTTCGCCCAAATTCTTTCTTCCTTTTTTTTGGTACATTGGAGAATGTCCATCTGTAAACGCTTTTCTAATTAAAAAAAAGAACCTTTTACGCTCACTCACGTCCCGTTCATTATATTCTATTCAGAAGCTGAAGAGATTCTGTTGAGTCAACTTTCCATCGCTTTTGTCAGGCAGTCTCTTTGTTTAAATGTTTCAGCCCTGGCCTCTAACCCTAATTAACCCACTACCCCCACCACGCCCTACCACACACGCACAAAAACATGGTCAGGCATGTTTTCAGAATCAGAATCAGAAAAATCAGAAAACTGCTCATGCAAGACCTGCACAGACAGACAAAAACAGAGTAAAATATAAAACAAAGTGAAAATAAACCTCTCAGAAAGTACTATAACCCTACCACACACACACACACACACACACACACATGGTTTTAAAGGGTGAGGTATGTTTTCAGAAACAGAATCTCAACAATCATTATTCTTAACAATTCTTATGCAACACCTGCACAGACACACAAAGACAATATAAAATATAATATAAATTAAAATTAAAACTATCCAGAAAGTACTACCACTCTAACACACACACACACGCACACACACATACACACACACACACACACACACACACACACACACACTAGGTTTAAAGGGTCAGGTATGTTTTCAGAATCAGAATCATATTTAGAAAAATTTGTAAATGTATTGTGCAATGACTGCACAGACACAAAAGACATTATAAAATATAAAGTCTAAATAAAACTCTCCCAAACGTACTCTGAAATTACTTGGTACTAAATACAAATACACTCTGCTATATAGGTGATCTGGATTGTTTCTAGGTTAGATGCACATGTGTCAACACTTGGTAGTCAAATGCGTCTCTGGTCGGTCAGACTGAGATCCGATTACTCTGCGGTGAGTAAAATGCAAATCAGTTGGTAAACAACAACCATTCGCCTGCGCTGCTCCTCATTTTTTTATTCTATTAAATAAAAGGCCTGATTTTGCACAACACAGTCAGCGTGTACAAGAGGAGGTTGTTAAGAATGATTTATTTTGTCATGGCCATCATGAACCGCATGCATTTAAACCATGTGTTGTTGCGAGACGGTGAAAAAGGTGAGGTAAAGTTGAACCAAAACGGCCTTTATTTGAGCTGACTGGGTCGTCCAGAGTGGGCTACGGAATTCAGATTAAAGGAGGAGGAGGACTTTCCCCAACATTAAGGGGCATCTGTCTAAAATACAGTGTGTGTGGGGGGGGTTGTCACAGTATTGGGGGGTCATTGTTCAAGGTGTCTTAGAGAGACGGATGCATTTACACTATAATAAAAAGCTTGATTGCATCTCATGGCACACCCTGAAGTGGTTTGAGTGATTAGATTTATATCTGTTTTAAATGCATCTTGGGTGCGTTCACACTTGCATTTTTGTGTCTTGGCCTAATCCAGATATAATCCTGATATTCAAGACACATGAAGGGACCAGGTGTGAACGGGGTCTGAAACATTTGTTTTACTTTCTCTTATAGGAAAATGTTACAAATTTCTCCAATTTTTTGCATAATTTAGTCATTAAGATGTAAAGTCACAGCAGTGATGACAGGAACCAGATATCCAAAGCGCTAAAGGCTAAAGGCTACCTCACAGAAAGCATTCAAGTAAGTAAAGTTGATTTACATAGTTATATCATTCTCAGAAAAGACTCATGGGACACTGTAGAAAATCACCTTAAAACATAACAGAACATAACAGAGATTAACTGCAAAAGTTACCTAAAATCCATTTTGTACAGGTGGTCCTTCAGCTTAGATTTAAACAGATTTAAACAGATTCAATCGATTGATTTACATGAAATTATCTTGCACATGTTTCTTGATGTCTGGTAGTTATAGGGAAAAAAATTAATCTATTTATGATAGAGGTAGAAGTGTTGAAAGGCAAAATAGTCTTTTTTTTTTTACAGCTGTTTCAAAATGATCAAGATTGCACATAAAAACTTGGTGTAAATTCACTTGGGGCAGCTGGTGGCCTGGTGGTTAGGGAGCTGTCCCTGCGATTGGAAGGTCATGGGTTTGAATCCCAGGACTGCTAGCGGCACCACAGAGGTACCGTCCCCACACCCTGCTCCCTGGGTGCTGTGTCGCTGGCTACCCAGTGCTGCACCCGGTGGATGGGTTAAATACAGAGAAAGAATTTCACATTTTGTATATATTTCACATTGTCTTAGAATTGGTAAGTGACTCGGGCTAGGGTTTGTTTCGACTAACACCAAAATTTGGGTTACATCACTGTCAAAGGAACGGATCTGTGGCGCTACTCGAGGACCCCCTGTGTATAAAATGGCTGTATGTGTGGCTGAAACTCCTGCTTCACTGTAAAGAAATCTGAGTTGACAAGTTTCTCCTGAATGCTCCATCTTTCACCTAAATACTCTTAATGATTGTTCACATCACACTGATTGAGATTCTGAAGTAAAATGGAGCAATTGGTGGAATTCCTCTTTAAACTGTTAAGAGCACAAGGCAGGGCAAGTCAAAGCCCCGCCCTTCTTCCTATAGCTCCTCCTTCTCTCCATCGCAGCCACGCCCTCTCTGTCCTCAACCCCCCCCGCCCCACTTCCACACTCAGACTGGTCTGTAGAGAGGCTGGTTTGTTGATCTCAGTTTGTCAACAGAGCTCAGTGTTTTTGGAGGACAACTCGAGGGCAGTGTGGAAAAAGTAAGGGAAGAAATGAAAGAATTTTATTAAAATATGCGAAGAGTGTGTGAGGTGCTAAAGCAAATTAAGTGGAGAGAGAGAAAGAAAGGGGGGCAGGGGAAGAGTGTGTGTGTTAGATTCATGCCTAAGAAAGAAAGGAGTGTGTGAGTGAGAGAGAGAGAGAGAGAGAGAGAGAGAGAGAGAGAGAGAAAAGCAGATGCGCACACACCCCATATCAGTAAATTGAAACTGCAAGTTGCCCTGTTCATGCTCAGCCCTTCAATGTGTTTTTTTAA
>JBBIGA010022311.1:0-14400 GCA_037576975.1 Alestes dentex | reverse complement strand
CTCTTTCTCTCTCTCTCTCTCTCTCTCTCTCTCTCTCTCTCTCTCTCTCTCTCTCTCTCTCTCTCTCTCTCTGTTTCATTCAAATATAAAATAAGAAAAACAACTAACTATGTCAGTGTGTGAGATTTTACTGTAGTAAACAAAAATAGAGGCTTTGTTCGACTGCATAACAGCAGTGTATATCTGCTTTAGAACACACACACAAACACAGACAGGGCTCTCTGAGGTACTTATGTGGGGGGATGGTACTCTGCCTCCTGGGTAGACTGCTTTATTCTTAATAGCTGTGCAGGCTATAAATGGATGGAGAAGCAGGGTGATCTCTCCATTAGCAGATAAGGAGACGCAGTGTGCTGGTGGACAAGGGTTAACCCCCTTCTGGCTCTATATCTGGACAATAATACCAGCAATGACCTCATTCTGCATGCTAACACACACCAGATGAGGCCTATCTATCTGTCCGTCCTGCATTTAACCCATTCACCAAGTGAAGCAGCAGGCAGCCATTAACACAGCACCCAGGGAGCAGTGTGTGGGGACAGTACGTTGCTCAAGGGTACCTCCAAGGTACTTAGCAGTCTTGGGAATCGAACCCACAACTTCCTGATCGCAGGGCGAACACCCTAACCACTATGCTACCAATGTTTCATGTGTTCATTTATTAAACTTTTGGACTTGCAAATACATCCTTACATGAGATTCCACCACCAATGGATGTAGTAAGTTCCATGCTTCAAATATTCCTGGATGAATTTCAACAATGTCTTATTAAATAAGAGGAGGTTGACCTGAAGGATGACTTCTTTGGTACAGGAATGACGGTACGATATTGAAGATATCTGTGCGAGCATCCCCTGAGCACATGACCGCGAATATTGTCTGGTCTGTCAGCCTTCCGTGGGTTGATTCTAAGCAGGGTTTTTCTCACATCAGCCAAGGTTAGTCAGAGCAACTTGATGTTCAGGAGCAGAGTAGTCTTCCTCACTGCCATGTCTTTTTGTGCTTCAAACCATGTGTAAATTTGATTCAATCTACCTGGAAGGGAGGCTTCTCCGTCACAGGGAGGTGGAAATGCTTTGTAGGTGGTGATGCCCTGGATACCCTGCCACATGCAGTGTACATCTCCAGTGTGTTGGAAGTGGTTGTGGTTTTCTGAGCTTGTGCATGCTTCACTGCTCTGATGGCCTGGAATAGGTTTGCCCTTGCTAATCACAGGGTTATCTTATTACCTGATCTGAAGGCTGTGTCTCAGGTTCTCAGCAGTTCATACACAGTCATCCACAGCTTCTGGTTGGGGCGTGTGGTGATGGTATTTGAGGCAGTAACATCATCAACGCACTTGCTGATGCAGCCTATCACAGACACTGTATACCCCACCTGGTTGGTTGAGCCACTGTAGATCCCAATCAGTGTGTTCAAACCAGTCCTGAAGAGCAGTGATGACTCCTGGGTGCCAGGTGTTTGTTTGTTTTTGATTGGGCTTGGCACAACTGTTCAGAGGCCTGTAGGCTGCGATCAGTATGATGGACACATGATTGGAGTAGCCGAGGTGGGGATGGGGCTCAATGCGGTACGTGCCAGTGAATTTTTTGTAAATACAGTCCAGCACGTTCACCTCTCTTGTTACAAAATCCACATTTTTCGAGCAGTGGTGACCAGTAACTAGAGTTGGTGGTAAGGTGCACACACACACACACACACACACACACACACACACACACCTCCACCCAACTTTTTCTAGTCAGCTCAAAATTGTGATTAGAGTGGAACATTAACATGTTGCTAATTTGGGTAGCCATGTCTAGAATGCTGTGGCTGAGCCATGTCTCTGTAAAAAAAAAAAGCATCGCAGTCTCCAAACTCACACTGGGTAGTTAGCTGTAAGTACAGTTTATTGTCCAGGGAGCAAACACTGGCTTGCTGGATGGATGGGTTGACTGGCCAGCTAGCATTCAATTTAGCCTTAACTGAAGCAGGGTGAGGCAGTCATAGACATGTGTACCAGCTGTTCTTGGATAATATCTAGTTAGTTTATACACCCTTGTGTCTCTGTTAGTTGTTGTGGATTCTCAGTGAGAACTGCTCATTGTCTTGCCCTGTTTGTGTCTTTAATTAAACCTTGATAATTAGGGGAAAGTGGGGTGATTTGTGCCAGGGAGGAAGTTGTGCCATCCCGTTTCTAGGATGCTCACATGACCAATAAGAAATTGGTCATGTGAGCACACATTTTTGGAGAATCAGCCATTTTACTCATCCTGCGAAAAAGAGAGCCTCATTGCATGAGAGATAAGCACATTTAAGTTCAAAAAACAGTTTTTCAAAGTAAAATTTCTATGTTCAAGGTTTTTTGATTGTTGTGTCTGAAAACATTTCACACATGTTTTAGGGCTTTGGTAACCTACACTATTCGTCAGGCGACGAGGCAGATGAACATATGCAGGACGACAGTAAAACAATACATGGAGAAGAAAAAGATAGATGGAAAAGAAAAAAGGCCAGTATATAAAATAACTGCACTTGCCAATCAAGTCTTTAATTAATATATGGAGAAAGAGCTGGCAGAACATTAGCAGCAATGTTTCACGGTCTAAGTCATGGGAAGTGCCAGCTGGATCAAAGAGAAAAAAGCAGGTTGGGTTAAGTGTGCATATATTAAAAAAAATTAATAGGGAACATTAATAATTCAGGGTTGCCAATTTTTCCAAAAACCTTTGCCTGGGGGGGGTGGGGTGGGGGGTCAGTTGCTGTGCTGCTTCTTCAGTTGCCGATGGTGAGCTGGAAGGGGGGGAACTGCTGCTGCATCATTAGATGCACCACCTACCGTAGAGGAGTGTGCACAGTGGGCAGCCTAGATCCAATAGAGAAAATAGAATTTTCAGCGTGAGAAATCGGAGGTAAAGTGTTCCAGAAGCTCCAGCCTGCAGCTCTCCTGAGGCCCGCTGCACGCCAGAGGCCCCTGCTCCTGAGGCCCTGGCTCCCGCTGTGGCCCCTGCTCCTGAGGCCCCGACTCCCGCTGTGGCCCCTGCTCCTGAGGCCTCGACTCCCGCTGTGGCCCTTGCTCCTGAGGCCCTGGCTCCTGCCATGGCTCCCGCCGTGGCCCCTGTTCGTGAGGCCCCGCCTCCTGCTGGGACTCCCACTGCCTCAGTGTGGCCGCGGCCTTCCCTGTCACCTCCTTGGCAGGGTCCTGGACCGCCTGCCGCTCCGGGGGCGTGTCTTTCGGGGGAGGTTGCCTGTGGAGCCTCAGGGGGCGCTATAGTCAGCGGCCACTAGAGGCTGCTGCTGCCTAAGACTTAAAAGGGGACTTTTGTGTTGACTGGGGGTGTGGTCTCATCCCTGAGCTCTCTGGCCAGGGATGAGATAATGATTATTAACAGGTGTTTTAAGTTTAGTTTGAGTTTAAAAGCCTACTTTATGTTCCCTTAGTTGTCCGTTCTCTCTCACTTTTCCCCTGGTTTGTGTTCGTGTGGGTTTCTCTGTCTCTGTTTGTATTTCGGCCATCATGCCGTTTATTTTCTATTTATCAATAAAGAAAGCAAGAAAGCATGGAAGTCTTCATTTGTGCCTCCTGCCTGGACGAACCTAGCCAGTATGTGACACAGGCTGAGTAAAATTCTTAAAACAATTACATTATAGATCACATTTAACTGTCTACATTTAAGGAGCTTTTACCGAACATTTCAGGGGTAAGTGTAGTATCATGAAGAAAACTTAAAGCTTGTATCAATATACTGTAACATCAAATAGATGTCCAAGCCAAGTTAAGTTTTCTAAAGGTCCAAGAAGCCTCCCATTAACACATTTATCCCAGATAGGCTTTAAATAAAACATACAGAAGTAAGAAAATATAATGAAGCAGACATCCAGACATCCAGCCAGACTCATCTGATTTTGATCAGCTGACTAACTACTGTTGGAATGAACGTTTTTTATAGAGATTTTTTTTTGGCCTGTTTTGGCACAAATTAAGACCCCAACCCCCCCCACACACACACGCACACTTATAAAAGTGGGGAGAGAGAGAGAGACAGTGAGCTCACTGTGAGAACAAAACTAAATATAAGACTCTCTAATCCTGCTCCAGATTAGAGGGTGTATACTCATCTATATGTCATTGCCAACTCTCATATCCTTCTCCAGCTGATGCCAAATGAGCATTATAACATTTCACCAAAACACTCTGGAAATATTCCCATTCGAATTGAACTCGAAATGGATATTGCTAAATTTAGTGAGGTTCTGCTGCTGCAGTGTTAGTTCACCTTTGATAGCCTGTCAGATTTCTCGACCCTCATTTCACACTGCACCCCACCGCCTCCTTTCCCTGTGATTCCGCATTTCCATGTCTGTCTCCTGCTGGTCCTGTCCCTTTCTCTGATGATGACTAATGGTGTTACTGACACTATATGGAAAAATATAACAGTTCATTATTTTCTTCTTGATGTGGCTAAATCTAAATAGAACATCTGAAAACTTTACAGGAGAAGGAAAAAATAATTCGATTTCTATTCTATGAATACATTTTTTCATTGGTCATCATTAAAAAAATCACAAAGGACAACAGATGACAGTATACACATA
The DNA here is from genome assembly GCA_037576975.1 of Alestes dentex. NCBI lineage: Eukaryota > Metazoa > Chordata > Actinopteri > Characiformes > Alestidae > Alestes > Alestes dentex. Next base: position 9,822 of record JBBIGA010022311.1, on the reverse strand, counting down.
TATAAAATATATCACACATGTATACATCAAACTGCTTAAGCACATCCTGCTCACTGTATCCTCTCCTCATGAATGAACTTTTAACAGCAGCCAACAGTCAACAAAAGAAGCAATGAAAATACAATGTCAAGTTAATCTGTGCTACACTGCAGATTTTAAAATTATGTAAATAAAACCATAGAAACACATTCCTATCATGTTAATGTTCAGCTGTTCTTTTTTAAAGCAACCCCTGAGCAACCCCACTTTCCTGAGTTCCAACACCCCACTTTTTGAAACAGGGGAGGTACAAAGTTGGTATGTGGGAGACCTGACTGCATGATGGAGCGCGAGCTGAGACGGTGATGGTCTGTATGAGTGACACACATATCACTCTGTGCATAATCACTCTTTGCCACATGGGTAATTAGTCAGGGCCACTGGCTCCACAGGTAATTAATTAGAGGCTCATCAGGGTCTGCCAGGCAGCAAACTCTTCCCCTCTAAGCCTGTTTCATTTTAGAGAGGGGCAGGCCAGGTGGAGGTGAAACTCCCTATTGTTCTGCATATTGCTAAATCCAGCAATTTCTGCTGCTATTGCACTTGCTACAGAAACACTACAAACTCTCCAGTTTGACTCGCTGACACTTTTCAGCTTCCAGTTATTTTGAATTACTCTCGACTGATACACAGTCCATCAAGTGAAAGCAGTGTGACCACAGACTTTCGTGCTTTATGTAAGAGCAGGTGTGTTAAGTTTAATTCTTTCTAGCAGTCTGCAAGAGTACAAGCTACATGTCACTGTGACAAATGATACGTGTACTTGCCTGTGTTGTCCAAAGCAGTTTTAATTAAGAAAGAAAAAAAAGAAGGAAAGGAAGAAAAGAAAGAGAACCAAAGCCAATATCTCAGAAATTTAAGTATGGCATGCCACACACCAGTTCTAGATATTTCTGGACCTTTGTTTTATGATTTTGGAGCAGTACAGCTTTTTAATAGTTTTTCTTAATTTCCCTAAAAGGTTTTCATAAAAACAGTTACAAAATGATAAACTTTTGCTGAAAGTTACATTCATGAATGTGAACGTGGTGAATGTTTTGAGTTATCCGCCCCTCCCTCACTCCCCATACCACTGCTATTCTTGTTCATAGTCTCGTCACTTCACGAATTGACTACTGTAACTCTCTTCTTTTTGGTCTCACTAACAAATCTCTCCATAAGCTTCAACTTGTTCAAAATTCTGCTGCTCGAATAATCACTAAAACCCCTTCTACTGATCATATCTCCTCTGTTCTGCAGCAGCTACACTGTCTTCCGGTAAAATTATGAATCAGTTATAAAATTCTTCTCTATACATTTAAGGCCATCCATATGCTCCTCCACACCTGTCTGACCTTATTCATATTGCCACGCCCTCTCGCGCCCTCAGATCTTCTTCTTCCATCCATCTCACTGTCCCCTCTGCTCATCTGGTCACTATGGGGAGCAGGGCATTTTGCTGTGAAATATTAATTGTTTTTAAACTTTTAAGTCCAAACTCAAGACACACTTGTTTAAAATTGCATATTCTATTTCATCTTCTTCGCTCTGTTGTATTTTTCACTGAATTTTACTGTATTTTATTGTCTGCTCTTTTCCAAATTTGTGCAGTGTCCTTGAGTGTTGTGAAAGGCACCTATAAATAAAATGTATTCTTCTTCTTCTTCTTCTTCTTCTTCTTCTTCTTCTTATTATTATTATTATTTATGACTTTGAATGCCTCTGGGTGTTTAATCCTGAGCTTATTAACATTTTAAGATTATGATTCATTACTTACATGTACTACAGTGCAAACTCCAAACTCCAAATATGGCAGGTTTTGGCCGTTTAATGAGTTACACTGAACTGGTCACATTTACTCTCATTCTCTCTCACAAATGCAAATTTGGTGGATTTGCAGTCAGTGCTAAAGGCATATTTTGAAACAGAAGGCATTATATGGTAATAAAGCAATGTATGCATATTAACAGTAAATTTTATCAAACATGTCTTTCCTCAAACATTACCTAATACCTGGGAAGAATTACTTGACCCACTGACACAGGAAAAAATGTCAAAGAAAAATAGCTTCAAATTCTATACATACACAAAATGATATTAGAGCCTGGTTTTGCCATGTGCTGAATGTAAGGAATATTGTAATTGCCATTCATTCAGGGCTGGTGTGTTCATGTAGGTGAACGCGATACTCGTCTAGGGTAGAAAAGCTGTCGCCTCCCAAACCTGAAATAGGATCGGCCACCTCTGGTGCCCCCAATGCCTAGAGTACTGTTAATCTGACAATGCCCAACACCACTGGATCAGATCACTTCAGCAGGCTCGTAATCTTCCCCCAGGGACGCAAATTCTTACATGCTCCCCTTCCATGTCAACAAAAAAAATGTGACTGGACTGAAACTGGTGGTGGCAAAATTCTGTTTTGCCTAGGGCAGCAAAATGTCACGAGCTGGCACTTAATACATATTGCAGTTAATTCATCACTCATGCATGCTATGCTGTGATATGCAGCGCAAGAAAGATTTAATGAAGTTTAAATGTCAGAATTTTTTGACGTAGCCTCAGCACCGTTGGACATACCCCCGAGGGTACGCATACCCCAGTTTGGACTAGTGTGATGTAGGGTTTCTTAAATTCATTTTTAACTCTAGCTTTGCTCAGATATGGAGAACTTGGGAAACTGATTTAAGAGTAAAGAATCATGAATCTGCAAAATTTTGTTCTAAATGTTTCTTTAAAGCAGGTAGTTAAGTCAGATCATAATGAAACTCTAACTCTGTCTCTGTGTGTTTGTGTCTGCATAAGCGCATAAAGATGAAGATGTGTGTGGTTGTGAAACAGTGTTCTGGATGGAAGGGGGTGTGGATCTCACCTACGCAGGGAAACATATGCGTGTTGATAGGTTACGGGGACGCTGGCGAGACTGACACAGCTCTGTCTGGCATGTTTTTATTTGGCATTTTTTAAAACTGTATGATTTAATGTAAATATTCGTCCTTTCAATACATAGTATTGTATTGTCTATATATTTTACTATTATTTTTACTATTATTTTTACTATTGTCTACTATGGCAAGAACAAAGCAGACCGCCCGCAGGTCCACCGGTGGGAAGGTGCCCAGGAAGCAACTGTGGCCACGAAGGCTGCTCGCAAGAACGCTCCGGCCACCGGCAGCGTGAAGAAACCTCACCGCAACAGGCCCGGCACCGTGGCTCTGAGAGAGATCCGCCGTTACCGGCCCGGCACCGTGGCTCTGAGAGAGATCCGCCGTTACCAGAAATCCACGGAACTGCTGATCTGCAAGCTGCCCTTCCAGCGCCCGGTGCGTGAGATTGCTCAAGATTTCAAGACCAACCTCCGCTACCGGAGCTCCGCCGTCATGGCCCTGCAGGAAGCCAGCGAGGCTTACTTGGTGGGTCTGTTCGAGGACACGAACCTGTGCGCCATCCACACCAAGGGAGTCACTATCATGCCTGAAGATATTCAGCTGGCCCGCCGTATCCGTGGAGAGTGGCTTAAAATAACTGCGCTTAAGGTCCCCCAATTTGGAACGCCCTCCCTGAACATCTGAGGTAAACACAATCCACTGTCTGCTTTAAAAAAAAGGACTTAAAACATTTCTTTGTAATATAATTTACTCTTTAAAGGATTATAGAGTCTTCTTAATTTAATGTATCTATTGTTTAACTTTTATTTCTGGATAACTTCTGTAAAGTGACCTTGAGAGTCATGAAAGGTAAGTTTTAAGGACAGTAAGGGAGATGTGCAGGAACACTCCAAGACATAGTAACTAAACTGATGCTACTACTGATAACTGAATATGTCAGATGAATGGACCAATCAAAAACATGGAAATTAAACTTTTAAAAACGAACAGCTGAGAACATTAGCAGTTTATCGACCATTTCATAAATCACATGATTTGTGATTTTCCTACACTTGTTTGCAACCAAATTGGTCTGACATTGTTAAACACTAACTGCATACTTTTAAATGGAGAGTATGTACACAAATCCAGCAAAGAAGCCGTCCTGGGCCTCGAAATCCTCTCACTCACAGCAAAAGCACAAAATGTATCTGTGAACCAGATAGTTGCCTTTAGAGGATTAGAACACAGGAACTATTTATCAGCAACTTTTTTAACAAAAGAAAGAAAGAGAAAAATAAAAAAGAAATGAAAGGGTAGAATTAAAATAAATCGGAAAGGCGTACAAATAAAGGTGAGGAAAGGCAAGACAGTGAGTTAAGCAAAGATGAAGAGAAAAGATGAACAAAAAAAAAAACAAAGTGAAAAGAGAAATAAATATAGGAAAAATCAGAGGGAAGAAATTAGGAAAACTACCAAATAACAAGAATCAAATTTGAAAGAGAAAAATATCAGATTCTCCCTGAAGGGGGAAAAGGGCATGAAAGGAGGTGAGTAAAATAATCAAATGAGAACCAGTGAGATGGAATCCAAACTAAGAAAGACAGAAGTTCTAAAGAGAGAGGAGTGCTACACAGCAAAGGGATCAAAGAAAGAAGGGCAGCAGAAAGAGCAATGAGGAGAAAATGAGAGCAAGAGTACTAGAGAGCTACAGAGTAAGAGAACTAGTAAAAAGAGCTATGGCAACATGATTTCGCAACAAGTGCCGAGTGTAAAAGAGTATTAAAGGTCTCCAGCGGGAAATACAGAGAGTGAAAGCAGCTGCAGGGCAAGTGAGTCTAACTGGGGAAATCAAAATTAGGGAAGGATGAAGGAAAGGAAAAGAAAATACCTCCCCCTAGGTACCTCACCCTGGGGTACTACTAACGAGGATGAGATTATCTCATCACAGCTGTGCATGACAAGGCCTGGGATGTGTTGGACAGTGAGTGAACAGTTGGTTGTTGTAGTGTAGTGTATTTGACTCTAGAGAAATGGTCAAAGACCTGAGTGACAGGGGCCAGATTGTTATGGTCAAATGGGTCAGAGGATCTCCCAGTCAGTCATGGTATTGACCGACAGTGGTCTGAATATAAGGAGGTCTGGTTACATGGTGTATGGGGCTGCTAAGTATGGGGCTGTGTAGCTATGGACCTGTCCGTACCTATGTTAACCCCTATCCACCATCGAAAGCATTCACAATGGACACACTAGCATTGTAACTGGACCATGGAAGAAAGGCACTTAATCTGATCAGTCTTATTTTACATCACTCAGATGGTTGGGTTCATGTGCACAATTTATCTTGGGAAGAGAAGGCACCATGATGCACTAAAGCTCTTGCCTTTAAGAGATAAGGGTTTTGCAACACCTCTAAATGTTTCAGAACCCTTTCCAGTTTTCCAGTGACGATCCAAATACAATAAAATTCCTCCCATAATCTCCAGCCTGTGAATGCCGCCTCCACCTCCATCTTTCTCTCTGCCTCTTTCTCTACCCCTTCATCCATCATAAAGAGCTGAATTTCCAAACAGACTGGCAACATAGGATTCCATTTTCTGCTGTCAGCATCACTTCCTGCGAATGTTAATATCTCCCTCTGTTCCCCCTTTCCCTGCTGTCTCGTCTCATTCGCTCACAGCCCTGTACCCCATGCTGCATGCACTACTATGGCCTTTTAAAAGCTTTTTGTAAAGATGGTTTGTGTATGGAGTTCAGCATTGTGTAGGAAACCTCCTTAAAGCTGACCCCCAGTCCATTAATACTCATTTTCTGAAAAAGCTGATAAAGCGGTGTTGTCTTATCCGCTTTGTTGTATCAGACCCATACCTTCACCAAAGTCCTGACCTTGCTTGTGTGTGTGAGAGAGTGATGGAGCGAGAGGATGGAGTTGCTTGTCCAGAAGGCAGGATGCTGAGCCACTCTTTCAGTATATCAGTATCACCCACTGCAATAGACATCAGCAGTGAATGTCTTTTGGTGATTATGGGAGAACGAAAATGCTTGCCTTCTTAAAGCATAACCTTTAAAAGCTCTGAAGCAGCTGAAAAGCAGAGAAACAGCAGTGTTGGGGTAGGGCTGCATGGCTGGGTCACACAGAAGTTAGGCTCAGGGAGAATACCTGAGGCAGAGCTGTTTCTGGTCAAGTGCTTCAGTTTGTGGTGCAAAATTCACACAGGTTCCTGTAGCTTGACAGGTTTCTCACTCCCTCAAAGTAGTAGGTTGGGGGAAATCAAATGTACAAAGTTCACTTTTTATCCCAATTGTTGTCAGCCATGGATATTGTCCAAAGTCCACTATAGGTCTGTACAATGTAACTGAAAAGTAATGTAAGCTCAACTACTAAATAGACTTGCTTGGTTTCTGAGACTGTATGATGTACTATTATGTATACAAATTAAAAAAGGTACAAAATAACAAAGTGAATCCGGAATTTTGTCTGTAATTTTGCTCATGTTTATAGAAAGTCATACATTGTCAGAAAACACTTGCTGGGCAGATCTATACTGTTTAATACATACGGTTTTGTTACAAAAATACAGAGCGAAGCACATAGCTGGGAAAGATAGTCAAACTCTCACTCAAACCAGGATATGAACAAAATCAGTCCTTCATGAGGGAGATCGCAAACCAGAGCAGAGAGAAACGAAACGAAACGCGAGTCTGGTTTGGTTGTGGCAGTGAGTCAGCATGTGCTCTGTGAAAACAAACACAAGTTAGAATGGTGGTGACCAGACAAAGACTTCGGGTAGGCTGGCTATAAATAAGGATGACAAGGAATAGGTTGTAGATATGGGGTGTGACTAATCTGATCTAAAGAAACAATGTAATGAAGAACATAAACAAGCTAACCAATGAGAAGACAGGTTAAATAAACACATAACTTGAATGAAACAAAACATGGGTGAAACCAATGACTGAAACCAAGTCTAACAATGTGAAAAAGCAAACCCAGGCTCAGAAATACGGTGACAAGGACTGCTGGGGGTGGGGCAGAGATGACATGGCTGTGATACAGCCTGACATAATTTGATGTGTGTGTGTGATGATACAGGCATGGAGTTAGCACAATGCTAATTGGTGGTGTGTACTCTGGGACATGTAAACTATGGTAACATTTGATGTGTAAACTACAGTAAGATCTGATGTGTAAACTACAGTATATTTTGGTGTGGAAACCATTGTAGCACAGCAGGTATTCACAGGGCTTCATGACACTTACGTAAACCTTTCATGGTTATGAAGGCTTATGTCAGTTGTCATTCATGTACATGTCACACATCATTAATAATGGTCTTTAGTAAAGTATTACTCCATTGCTTTAAGACTAAGAACACCACATCAACACATAGACACAGACGTCACATAGAGAACCTCATGAAACTAAATATGAAATGTGAAATTATAAAATGATAATGTACTATGATAAAGTATTCATGATGGGATACAAATTGCTCTAAATACTTTATGTGTGGGGATTTGAATAGCCACAATTGTTTAGTAATGACTGCATTATGAATGGTTGGATGTTTGGGGTTTTAATAAGCCAAACAAGTAATGGATTTGCTCATCAATAATACAGTATATATTTAATGTCATTACATGAGTTTAATGTCATTACATGAGTGTGTGCACTGGTTTCACCTAGATAGATTCATCTGGAGAGGGGAGCAAAACACATACACATGCACATACACATGCACACACATGCCTTTTGCTCAAGCATATTATGTTTTATTTTTTCCCCCAGTATGTTACATTAAGCAAACAAATAGCAACGGTGTATTGAAATATGTTCTCTGTAGAGAATGTGTACTTTTTAAAATGACGTTTGTACTTTGATGGATGTACTTTTTAAAACCCGGGAACACAATCCTTTGTACAGAACTGTTTCTATCCCTTTAGCAGGCATGTCTGGAAATGAGCTGTAAAAAATAATTTCAACTCTGAAACGTCGGGCCCGATCTGGAATTGCGGGCTTGTTTGCAGCTTTTTGATACGTCTTGTCATTCGTTCGTTACTCCTGTTTTTCCGGCAAAAACGATTTGCAAAAGTATTGCTCGGACACCTGATACCTCAGGCCAACTTCCCCGACACACAAACGCGAGCGGTCGGTGATGACCTGAACTTGTCTTTTCCTTTTCTTTCGCTCATCCCTTTTTTCCCCCTTCACTTCCATTCATTTTTAACCCAATTGAAATGAATGCAGTTTCAGAAGAAGAAACTTTCAGGCTCCATACAGTGACCAAACCTTATGAAACTTCATATAAGACCTCAGGCCAACTTCCCCGACACATAAACATTGTTGGTTATGACCAGCACTCGTCTTTTCCTTGTCTTTCGCTCATCCCTTTTTTCCCCCTATTCACTTCCATTCATTTTAACCCCATTGAAATTAATGCAGTTTCAGAAGAAGAAACTTTCAGGCTCCATACAGTGACCAAACCTTATGAAACTTCATATAAGACGTCAGCCAAGCATTGGGACAGAGCTGTCATACAAAACTATATGGACAAAAGTATAGGGACACACACACTTATGCACACACTGATGCTATGCTAATGCCAATGCTATGCTGATGCTATGCTAATGCCAATGCTATGCTGATGCTATGCTAATGCTAACGCTGATGCTAATGCTAATGCTAACGTTATTGCTTCAGCAAGCACACTTTTCAGTCTAGTTTAATGTTGCTGCTTATGCAATTTGCTCCCAAATACAACAGTTCTACATTTTTGGAATATTTTAGATATGTTGCAGGATTAAGGTGTAAAATGAATCAAATGGTGAACATTTTACAATTTTATTTGATAAAGGAATGTAATACAATCTTATTTTCCCTTGATTTTGAGTTGATTTGATTAACTTTATCAAAGTATAGGCCTACTACAACCTTCAGTTGTGAATATCAACCACCTAAAAAGTAAAGTAAAAATAAAAATGCTTTGCAATATACTGACAAAATGTCTTAGGATTAATACATTATGGTCATTTTTATGATGTATACATTATGACAAATAATAATCTGCATAATAATATCTGTATTATAATATACTGTCATAATGTACATAATGTGCATTATAATATCTGGATTATCATGCACTGTCAGTGTATTATGATGAATACATTATGACAGTTATAATGATTAATAAATAATGGCAATTAATTAATAGTCTGGATTATAATATACTGTCATAATGTTCAGTACCAGTCAAAAGTTTAGACACACCTTCTCATTCAATGATTTCCTTAGTTTTTATTATTGGCTAGAATGTAGATTAATATTGAAAACATCACCTATTGCTCTGCTCTGACAGCTTTGCACACTCTTGGCATTGTTTCAATCAAATTCATGAGGAATCGACCTGGAGTGGTATTTAATTAACAGGTGTGGTTCGCAAAGACTTCATTAGGGGAATTTCTTGCCTTCTTAATGTGTTTGGGACCATCAGTTGCAATGGTAGGGTTGGTACACAGTTGGTAATCCTGTTCCACTATGGTTCTACTCCACATTACGGCAAGAACCACTTAACTAAGTAAAAAGAAACAACAGTCCATCATTACCTTGTTACAAAACCTATTCTTTTATGGTTTGTTTAACTCTTTTTTTAACTGCATAATTCCATGTGTTCCTTCATCATTTTGTTTGATTTCAATATTAAGGTACAATGTAGAAAATAATAAAAACAAAGAAAAAACATTGAATGATAAGGTGTGTCTAAACTTTTGACTGGTAGTGTACGAGCCCTCTCTCATGAGTTTTCATGAAGCCATCATGATATATAATGTAATCAAAATACCAGTGTGATCTGTGTGGTGGAATAGGTGGAGAAGAGTGGCAGGAGTGATCTGTGTGGTGGAATGGGTGGAGAAGAGTGGCAGGAGTGATCTGTGTGGTGGA
>JBBIGA010022284.1:0-14400 GCA_037576975.1 Alestes dentex | reverse complement strand
TGTGTGTGTGTGTGTGTGTGTGTGTGTGTGTGTGTGTGTGTGTGTGTGTGTGTGTGTGTGTGTGTGTGTGTATCTTATGATTTAGTGTATCACCTTGATGATAACCCACTGCATCACTCCAAGATAGTACAAGACTGACATGGCGCTGCTGAAAAAGATTACTATAGGCAAAGCCTACAGGAATAGATCAAGACACAGGGTTAATTTTCTGTTCCTGTATAAATTTTAGAAACTGTACAAAGACTGTTACTCACCTGAAATGCAAAGATTCCTGCTTCGACTAGACCGCCAAACACAAAAGATGAGCCAGCTTGCGTGTAGTTCAAAAATGTCTTTAAATAAATAAATACAGCTATTAGTATGCTCCTGCAGTTGTTAAAGTGATTATGATAATGGTACTATGATTTGAAGATGTTCCACAATGGGTGTATAACTTTTACATCCAGGAAAGAACTTCCTTTGATTAGTTCAGTGCAAATTTTTCGAAGACAGTGATTAATTTGTTTCAGTTTTTCTGAAGATATGTCATTAGCTGAGCAAAGCCAGCAGAACACTTGATTCCACCACCATGCTAGAACAGCTGCCTTAGTGACATTGGTTTCCGGGTTTATTTTTGGTCACTGTGGTCTTTGCTTCAGCCGATCAAAATCCCAGTTGTTTTGTTTCCTTGAGAGATTTGATTTTCTCATGAATTGCCATTAAAGAGACATTACTGTTTTATTTGAATTAGTCAACCATTTGATACCTGAACTTGAGCTCCAAGCCAGTTGAAAGCTGTGTAACCTGGTTCTGTCCGAATGACAAACAAGCCAATGAGGAACTGTAGACCAAGACCCCAGAAGAGCGTCCTCCAGCGCACCTGAGGACAAAACAACATGCTTTTTTGGTGCCCCCCCTGTATGCATACTTAGCATGTAACATGTGAGAGCAAATGTCTGTGACATATCAGCAGTCTGAAACAGTCATAAAGTCATGGGTTATTAACAGGAACTCAAAGTGTGTGATAAGTTTAAAGGAGGATGATAAGCTAGTTGGCGTCATTGCAGTCCAGCAGGAAAAATGAAGTGAGTGGAAAGTCTGTAATAGTCATACATAAACATTCAAAAGGTTAGAATCACATGTCATATTATTATTACTGTTATTTCATACACAGTAATAATAAGAAACTGCCTCTGTTTACAAAGTGATTTTAACTCAATTTAAGTAACATAGTACATAAACAATAAAGTTCAGGATATACTATTTTATGTTAGTTATTCTGTGTTCCTGACTGTTCATTTCTGAAATCTGGAGAATCTCCTGTTCAAGCGGCGCTGTTGTCGGTGTTTCTGCAGTGTTAATATTTTCTAACACAGCTGCGCTTTTAAACAGTCGATGATGGATTGGATAAGTGAAGGGTCAGGAGCGGCACTCTGCACATCAACACAAGACATTTGTACACCAGACGTTTGGAACAATTGAGCCTCCCTCGTTGCATATTCAAGAAACCCAGGAAACTATTTGGTTCCCTCATAGGTCAAAAGAAAATAGCTGTTGAATCTTTTCACATCTTTTCATGTAACATTCATGTGCACCAAATTAGGGAAAGTACAATCTAAAAGAGTATCAAGAAGTGTCGATAAGGAGAATCAGTATCGATGTTGGGATCAATATAATCCTAACCATACCCAAGAAATTCTAACACAGGTAATAAACTTGTAAAGTTTATGGTGATCAATTTTAGTGGCTAAAGACTGAAGGATTAGTGTAGTCGGTTTTATCATCACCGAGATGAGGTTTGAAGACATTTCTCTAGGCTTACTTAAGGTGACAATGTGCATTCCTGTAATTTTCCAGTGAGTTAGATTCCACCAAGACAGGTTAACACTTTTTACAATGTACATGTAGACTGTTTCTCCCTTTATATACCAACAACCTTCATCCCTTCCCGTGTCGCTCTACTTTACTGTTTCTGACTGGAATCAACACTGCTTTTGCCTGTGTCAAAATGACCTGCTCCCCTTCTTTATCTGGGTCTCACAGAACAGACTGACACTGTATCTGAGCTTACACTTAAGCTAAAATAAACTTTTGTCGCACAGTTATATTTCGGCAACATATTGGTTTAAATGAAATAAGTGATAAAACAAGAAACAAGAAAGATCATACACAATGATCAAATGTTACATTTGATATTAATTTGTTATTTAGGTACATACAAACATATCAGTTTAACAGTAAGGTCTACTGTTATCATTTACAGCAATGATATTAAATGATAAATCATATACTGGTATTATCTGTTTACAGTCATTTATACACTCCCTTTTGAAAAAGCACTTTATCATAACTTCATTCTTCAAGTCATACAGCTTTTCCTAATGTTATTTTAGAATAATTTCAGAATAATCTACACTCTTACCAAAAGGGGTTCTTTCTACAGTATTCTACATTGTAGATAAATACTGAAAAGGAACAAAATGATGAAGGATCACATGGAATTATGCAGTAAACAAAAAAAAGAGTTAAACAAACAAGAATATGTTTTGTAATAAGGTAATGATGGACTGTTGTTTCTTTTTACTTAGTTGAGTGTTTCTTGCCATAATGTGCAGTAGAACCGTAGTGGAACAGGATCACTAACTGTGTACCAACCCTACCGTCACAACTGATGATCCCAAACACATTAAGAAGGCAAGGAATTCCACTAATGAACTCTTAACGAAGAACACCTGTTTATTACATACCATTCCAGGTTGATTCCTCATGAATCTGATTGAAAAAATGCCAAGAGTGTGCAAAGCTGTTATCAGAGCAATAGGTGATGTTTTCAGTATTAATCTACAATGTAGCCAATAATAAAAACAAAGAAAAGAATTTACTGATTTTTCCTGACATATTAAATTCAGCAGATAATGTTCTCTGTGGAGGATGTGAGCAGATGCTATACAGAACCAATTTTAAGATGTTCTTTAAAGAACAACATACCACATTTCGTCCATCTTAGAGAAGAACTATTTAACCAAGGAAAGAACATCAAAAGGCTCCTTGAGTGGCCATGATTCACTATTTGTAAACATTGCCTTTACTTAAAAACCTAAAAAATACTTCCTTTTTTAAGAGCCAACGTTTTTACATCTTGCATATTAGAATCATTTTACACATTTTTCTGAAATTAGTTTCACTTTTATTAAAAACACTGTTTCCAGACGTTTGAATGGTAAAAGGTGTTAATGTAAGCACTTCTAATTGCACAACTCACCGCATGTTTGTGTGCGGAGAAGATGAACAAGACAAAGATGAAGAAGCAGACACCACCAAAGGAAATGAGCTGCTCTGGGCGCTTGCTTGTATCCAACACCAGCCAGGCCACCAGCAGTCCCAGCACCAGCACTATAAACATCCTGCACCATGAGTACACATAGCTTTCGCTCATGAGTCAACTTCCCACAATGACTTATAACATGTATGTTTACTAATTCCAAAACAGTTAGAGTAATTACCAAAAAGTGCTTATTTGACATTTACTGTCTAGTTAAAATAAAAAAATTAAATGTTCAAAATGTCCTGTCTCAGCTCTGTTTTAACAGAGCCAGTGTCACCACTGGAAAAGCATGAAACCACTTACCATTTAATCCACTTGAAATTGGCTTTAAAGCATCTCAGAGCAGGCCTGAGGAAGCGCCTAATGCTGTCACCTCTGTATTTCTTCAACAGGTCGTATGCTGTGAAAAACACTGCCACACAGGTCAGAACAACCAGAGCAACAGCCCTCTGAAAGTTCAGCCAGCAGGCAGCAATGAAGTATGCCACATAGCCTGTGTTTTTGAAACAATAGCAGAACAGCATAAGTTTTGCAAAATTATGTCTACTCAAATAAAGTTCATGGTATGGTGTGGAAAGAAGTGATGCAGTTTGTGTAAAATAAAATACCTGCGCCAAGAACTGACAGGGCAATGTACTTGATAATTCTGGAGTGAGTCTTCAGAAAGTTTTCTGTTGCTGTGATGGGTTTGAGTAATATACTATATGACCACAAAGAAAATCCAATCACAACATGTTTTTATGCTTAGTGGCACATGTGCACACATTAAACACTATAATCACACTATATATTTGCAGTCTCACCTCACAAATGACTTGGACTTCTTTTCAGATTCTTCCTCTTCACTTTTACTTTTATTCTGGTTATCGGAGACTATTTCGTCCTAAGGGTCCAAGCATGCTGACATTTTACGTCTCCAAACAAAAAGCAATGACTGGCAAATCACTGTCAATATATAATGTCCTAGACAACATACCTCTGCCTGAAATGCTGGATTGTCCGCTCCATGTCCATTTCCATGGGTGACACTTTTCAGCTGCACACCGTCAGTGTCCGCTGCAAGAGAAAGCTCTCACTGAAAAGCACTTTGGGAAAACAATACGATAATACACAAAAACAACTCTTTACTTCCTTTCTAAAAACCATTTGCCAACACCATGAGCAAATACATTCCAATCAAACACTCAACACACAGAGGAAGAGCTAATGACTTACTCATTCCGCCACCTTCTTTGACTGTGGGCCTGGGTTGTAAAACATGCTCTGAGGAACACACTCAGTCCACTTTGTTGTTTCTTATTATTAATTAACCACATGGTTGTGAGGTCAAGTGCAATCATTTTGAAGATATCATAATCTTATGAGCTTTACTGTTGTACTGTTGTACAGATTATTGTAAAGACTTGAGCTGATATCACACACCACCATAAGACTAAGATAAGAAGACAAGTTGTTAAATTCTCTGTTTTGAAAGGTCCCACTGCACTCCACCCTTCTGATAGCCACTCTCAAAAACACAGTCATAGACAGTTTTTAACCACAAGATTACACGAGACATCCAAAGGTTAAGATGTAATCAAAGAAGCAGAACCAACATGATTCATCTTGGGCAGTGTAGAGGAAGTGGGTTTAGGTAGGGCTGAATTTCACAATAGGAATGAATATACACGAATAAATACAGGTCTCTCTATCAACTCTAGGTCTTGGTGATACTAGAAATCTTATCACTTGGCACAAGATGGCAGTCTTCTACAATACTTGCAGCAGGGAGTCAGAAGTTGGAAAAGAACTTGAATCTACAACACTAAACATTTAACACTAAAACAGCAAGACTAAACCCTTTTGATGACTAATGACTAGAACAACACAAAGGGTGGCATCACTGCGAATAACCTGAGTTGTCATATCAGGGTTTAGTCACTGTGTGAAGAACCTGAATTGTCATTCTACTAGTAGCACGTATGAATAGCACAACATGTTTTGGAATTATAAACAATAAAATGATAAAAGATAAACCTAAACCTAACCCTAATACTGTCAAAACTCCACTTAGTTTCACCAGCCAGTGTGTTAATAATTAAAGCATTTGTAGATAATCAATAGAGGACACTCAAAATAAAGTGTGACCGTTCTCATAATGGACAGTAATTTAGACATGCAGGTGTGTATACAGAGCACCTGAAAAATGAATTCTAATTCTATACTAATTCCACTAATTGGTATATAAATATATGCACATCAGATGTCTCAACGCAACACCTCTGTGGACAATAGAGTTGCCTCTGTTAAAAAACATAACTTGAACTGGGACTTGAGTTGAACAGGAAATTGATTGACTGATACACACCTATTAACATGTGAGTAGGCAGACTTCTGTGAGGTTTCAAATTATAGCTATTGGTTAAGCTCAAGCTCAGTAAAATCACAACACTGTGCCAATGACAACATTTTCCTGTGGTCCTAACTATAAACCACTGTGTATCAGCACTGTTGAAAATCTTGTATTTACACTTTTGCTGTTTTTCTACTAACATTGAAAATCCTAACTTTTTTTTTTTACATAGTCTCAAAATTTCATTAAAAGCAGACCATTAAATTTCATTCCCTTAACTCAGACTGGAGGTTTGGGATGGTTTTTCCTTTTCTTTTTGTCTCCAGATTTTGTTCCAGTGAGTTAATGTTATCATTTTGTCACTGTTTACCTGAAACTGATATAGTTCAATATTAATAGTTGCCCAGTATATTTTAAATTGTATAATAAGGTCAACTAAAGGTGTATAAAAAAGTAATTTCAGTGTCTGGCACTGTTGTTGGTAGACTAACAGTGCATTGCTCATTTTTACCCTTTGGCCAGCATATCCATGATTATTGAGAGGATGCAAGTATTATAATGAACATTTGCCAAAACATTTCTGTTGTATTTCAATACATTTGCTAGAAGAAGCAATAATACCAGCTGGAGTGACACGGCCGATGAGCAGCACATTTTTAGAATTACATATTTTGTATTTATCTATGCTTCTTTTGTTTCCACAGTATCTTTTAATTAGCTGATTCCTGGTTTGTGCGATTGTGCAAAAAAAGATTTAATAGCCTGTGTGAGGACAGATTTCTGACTGGTCAGTATGTGGCTTCATGATGAAGTAAGTAGTAAATGGAGGCCATTTAGCTCCTTCCCTGCAATGTTGTAATTGCATTACTCAGGAATCCACAACTAGAGAGAACATTGCAAAACACCAATTTGAGTGATTTGATTGATGCTAAGATTAATGTCTTCAACATTCACAAATAATGTAGCCTATAGTATCATATGGTAAATACAGGAAAGTTGGTGTTAGGTACATTAAACCAGAGGTTTAACATTCAACACATTAGCCGTGATCCTTATTAGATAATAGATCCACAGTAAATGCTACTGCCAGTTTAGTGAGGTCTCTTTCAGACTCATTCTTATCAAGTGGTTAACTTTTTATTAGTTGCTAGTAAGGTGAATTTTGGAGGTGCTCCACTGGAAAAGTCAGTTAACATAAGCACTTTGTTTTCAACATTTGTTATGGGGCATTTCTAATGAGGATTTAATGGTTTGGCTAAATGCTGCTGGAAGTCACAGATGAAAATGTAATAGCCATTGTACATGTGTAGAGCCTGTGACTGTCTGATGAAGCCTCATAAAACTCAATAGTGCTTCTTTCCTAATGCAATTTATGGCATCACAGTCAGCTCTAAATGTGTTCAGTATTCCGTTCACCCAGCTTTCTCAAACCTTTAATGTGTGAGAACAGATTAACAGATGGGAATGAGGGAGCTTTATGGACCTGCTGCAGTAGGTGCTCAGGGTGAACTATCACAAACCCAACCTCATACATGTCAGCAAAACACATTTAGTCATAAAAAACTGACTTGATAGAGTCATTGCACCTCTTTGGATCTGTTACTGAAACTCTGATGGAGTACTTTAGGATAAATCGAAGTAAAGAAAAACATTAAATTTACAAATAAACATGTTGTGGGGAGTGATTTGTCATGTGATGCTGGTGATCATCCCAGTGGTTACAGAGCAAAGGGCAGAAAAACACTCTGGACAAGTCCTGCATGAAACAATTCATAAAAACTTAGTAGGGCTGGTGCTTTAGGCACAACTGCATTTCAATCTATCAGAAAGACATTAAGGTCTCCCAAGTGGCTGAAGTGTCTAAGCACTGGCCCTCCTACCTGGAGAATAAATATTATTTTGTGCTTGGAAAACTTCCTAATTGAGTAAAATTAATAACTAATTGGTAGACATGATGAGAGCTGCCAATTAGTTATAATTCTCTAAATGCTCAGGAAAGATAATACATCCCACAATTCCATGTGGCAGGAACATTAAAATAACCAGTAGTTTTGCCACAGGAGATTCACATTTATTATTATTATTATTATCCTTACTGTTATTTATTTATTTATTTAAAATATGAGTTAGACACAAAGGATAAAGAGAAAACTACATAAAAATGACACATATATACACTCAGTAAGTGCTATGCTATGAAAGTTTAAACAGCTTTCTTATTAGAAGAATGTTGAATTAAGCATATTTTCTGCTTTGTTCCATAAACATTAGAAATATGAGGCATATTCTTTGTGAATTTTAATTTATAGATAATGATAGATCTGCATCAATATCATCCGCATAGTTACATAGTCTAGACGAAGTTCTGTCAGATTTTATTCTCCTTAATTAAACCGCAACAAACAATCTTTTTTTTATATAACTGACCTGAGCTTTAGCATCTAGAAATCTATTTTGTGAGTGTGCTGTGTGTTTTACTCCATGTTTGTTTCTTGTTGTTTGGTTATTTCACCTTTTTCACCGTCCCTGGCATCTGTACGTTTTAAATGAGGCTCATTTTCTGTCTCTCCCAATATGTTTCAGAGGTCTCGTGACCAGATTTTACACGATCAAAACTTGGCCTGATCAAGCGATCACAAAGTTTTATACAAGTGCGCTGCACTGGATACTAATGGACCACTATGTGGATGCATGGTCTTCCCACTCACCCACACAACGCAGGCGTCTGTCAGCTGACACTGCAGAACTGGTGTTCAGCACTCCCCTCCAAGCGTTTTATGCTGTTCAAAGATGTTGCATTAGTGACATATCTTATTATAAACCTTACCTCTCAAGATCATTTCACCCCATGAACTGCAGAACCTAAAGGAATCCAAAAGCCGAAAATGCTACTCAAGCTCCTTGAATAACAAAAGTTAATATCTATAAAAAGTTCTCTAAATGAAGATTATTTATTTAACATGTTTCTTCAGTTTACATATACATGTATATTTTCCAATGCATACATCCATATTGTATTTCTAGATTGTATAGTGTACATTTTATACTGTACTGTTGGTATAGTTTTTATTCATGTACAGTATTATACATGTACAGTACACAATTAAATGTATATTTTGCATAATATGTCTATCTTACATAGAATATATTTATTTTTTATTTTATTTTATTTGTATTCTATTTGTTATGTTGCACTTTGTACAGTTCTAGTATAACTTACTGTGTATGTGACAAATAAAGGATCTGTTCTGTTGTTTTTTCATTTTCGCTGCACTTACCTTTGTATGTATCTTAAAAGGGATACATAAAGGAGCAGGTTATATTAATGTGTCCATTAACGAACAAAGGTGTTTGGTAAACACTCCTTTCTTCATCGATGCAAAAGGCCATGGTTTAGAATGGTCTTTTCAGTCATCAGATCTCAACCCAGTTAAACCCTCATTGGAGATTTTAGGTCTATGTGTTAGACAGCCCTCTCCAGCAGCATCATTCAAACACTAACTGACTTTTGGAAAAATGGTTTTCCCATCTCTCCAGTACAGTCCTAGACACTCTGCAGACTATATACTGAGGTGCACTAAAGCAGTTCTGGCAGCTCTGGTGACCCAATCTAGCTTTGACTCTTTACGCTGGTTGTCCTTTCTATCATGTGTCTCCATGGGGGTCAAATTCACCTCAAAGATATTCATAAGTTTAAACCCTTTTTTCCAGACAGGTAAGGCACATGGGCTTGTGTGTGTAAAGCTTTATGAAAATATATTATGAAAAAAAGAAGATTTACAATTGTAGTCTGTAATGCATTTGGAACAAAACCCTATTAATATTACACACCCACTAGTCAGGAAAAAAATAATCAAAGTATTTATCTTCTTGATATCAATTAAAATGATTGAAAGTGATCTTGTCTTGTCAACATAGACAGGAAATGGCTTTCACATTTCACTTCTTGAGTTATGAGATATGAACCTTAAAAAGCTCCTTCTTCCTTTTGTGAACTTTCTCTCCCCCTTAGGCCCACCGCTTGCTTTAAATCTCTCCATGTCTCCATATAGAATCTTTAAAATATGCACCTTTCCTCTCAATCCCCCAGGCGGCTAAAAGAACCAGGTCAGAACTGATTCATCTGTGTTGTTTCTCTGCAAGGGTTCTTAGGCCTCTTCTTCTTTCTCTTTCGGCTTTACCCTTCAGGGGTCGCCACAGCGAATCAAGGGTTCTTATGCCTACTCAATGCCTATTCTCATCAATTCTCAAGAGGAGCCAGCTCTCTCAGCCTCCCCATTTGTGAGATGCAGTTAGACTGAACGGTACATCAAGGTCACAAACAAAATTTCCCTTTAGCTTTTCTGTTATGTTCAGTGTTGGCAGGCACTTTGTGCAAAGATGTCAGCCCACACCAGTGTGGGATAGTAGATGAAACTGGAACACAGTTCTTTTAAAAAAAAGTTTTATATAACCAACAAAAAAAGTTTAATTTTCCTGTTGAAAATTAAAAGAAAAGTAAGTGTACTGAACATGTATGTTGACCCCTTTCACATAAAAGTAGCATCCTTTTAGCTTGGGTTGGTAACAATGAAGTTATAGTTTTTAATAATCACAGCTTTACATTAACCGGCCTGAAAAATGTAATGTACATGTAGACTGGGTCACTTATACCATAGTGCACCAAAAAACCAGTCTAAGATGTCAGTGTAAGATGTGGTTTTTCATCAAGAAATATATTGGTAAAGTTCCTCCATTTAAAGCACAGAACATCACAGACAGAGTCCTAGCAGTAGCTTATAAACAGGACTAATGAGATCTCACAACCTCTGAACTCTTATGTTCTGGTACTTCAAAGTGATGAATGGAATTTCAAATTCAAGGTCAAATGAGGATCCATACTTGCTTAAATGTGAGGCTCTGTTATGTGTGTTCCTCTGATTTTGCCCACAGGCTACAGCTTATACACTGCCCTCCATAATTGGCACCCCTGGTTAAGATGTGTTCTTTAGCTTCTAATAAATTCAGTTTTGTTCTAAATAATATAGGACAACAATGGAAAAAAGAGGAAAATCCAACCTTTAATTCAAGCGCATTTATTCAGTGAGAAAAAAAATCCCACATTAAGAAATAATTTTTACATCAAATCATGTGTGCCACAGTTATTAGCACCCCTGATGTTAATACTTTGTACAACCCCCTTTTGCCAACAAAACAGCATCTAATCTTCTCCCATAATGTTTCACAAGATGGGAGAATACAGAAAGAGGGATCTTCGACCATTCCTCTTTGCACAATCTCTCTAAATCATCCAGCGACCTGGGTCCTCTCCTCTGCACTCTCCTCTTCAGCTCATTCCCCAGGTTTTCAATGGAGTTGAGGTCTGGGGATTGAGATGGCCATGGGAGGAGCTTGATTCTGTGTCTGGTGAACCATTTCCTTGTAGATTTGGCCACATGTTTAGGGTCATTATCTTGCTGAAAGACCCAGTTACGACCCATGTTCAGCTTTAGGGTGGAGGCCACCAGATTTTGCTTTAAAATGTCCTGGTATTCCAAAGCATTCATGATGCCATGCACCCTAACAAGCTTCCCAGGGCCTCTGGAAGAGAAACAGGCCCACAGCATCACTGATCCTCCCCCATACTTGACAGTGGGCATGAGGTGCTTTTCTGCATACTCATCTTTTGTGTTCCGCCAGACCCACTTAGTGTTTGTGGCCAAAAAGCTCTATCTTGGTCTCATCTGACTAAAGCACACGGTCCCAGTTGAAGCCCCAGTACCGCTTAGTGAACTCCAGACGTTTGCATTTATGACTGTGAGTGAGAAAGGTTTTTTTCCGTGCATGCCTCCCAAACAGCTTCTTGGCATGTAGATAGCGCCTGATGGTTGTTTTGGAGACTTTGTGACCCCATGATGCTACCATTTGTTGCAATTCTCTAACAGTGAGCTTTGGAGAACTTTTTATTTCTCTTACCATCCTCCTCACTGTACATGGAGGCAAAATAAACTTGTGTCCTCGTCCAGGCTTGTTTACCACTGTTCCAGTTGTTTTAAATTTCTTAATGATTCCTCTGACAGTAGATATGGGCAGGTGCAGGCGAGTGGCTATTTTCTTGTAGCCATTGCCTGACTTGTGAAGGTCGACACACATCTGCCTTACTTGAATGGTGTGTTCCTTTGTCTTTCCCATGTTGAAGAGTGGATAAGAGAAATGGCCTCTGTGTCACGTCATATTTATACCCCAGGGAAACAGGAAGTGATGAATTACTAATTAAATGTTCCTAGATACTCTGATCAACTTTGTAAACTACTGTAGAAATGACAGAAATACTTCCATTACATTTATTTCCTAGGAATTGTTAGGGGTGCCAATAATTGTGGAACAGGTGATTGTATGGAAAATATTTCTTAGTCACTGATTTTTTTTTCCCTTAAAATTCACTTGAGTTGAAGGTTACATTTTTCTACAATTTTCAGTGAGAGAGTATGCTTCTGCAAAAAAAATTGAATTTATTTTAAGGCTTTAACACATCTTAACCAGGGGTGCCAACAATTATGGAGGGCAGTGTATGTCTAGATTCACTCAGGTTGATAAATGGTAATATCAAAACCCTAACAGTGTAGGATACTATGTTCCTTTTTTATATGCCATCCACAAGTGTGTGCAGTAGATAATTTATAAACTCATTCTCAGAAGGGTACTGGAGCAGGAAATCCATTTTTTAAAGAAACTTTTTAAAGAAAATAGAATGTACATACTTTTTGGAATCATGAGGCAATGCTCATTACATGCAAATCATCCAGGCACATTCTCTCCACAGTGTTTTGCTTGGCAGGACTTCACATGCAGAAATAATCTCAGTGAAGGAAGTACCTCAGTTCAGTCCAATTTTATTTATATAGTACTTTTTAACAAACAAGTTGTCACAAAGCAGCTTTACAGAGTCCAGGTCCAAGCCCCTAGTGAGTAAGCCAAAGGCGACAGAGGCGAGGAAAAATCTCCCTCAAGGAAGAAACCTCGGGAGGAACCAAGACTCAAAAGGGGAACTCATCCTCCTCGGGGTGGCCTGGAGAGAAAGAAACGAGAGTCTTTATGGGGTAGAACAACAAGAGAAAGCCTTCATGAACAAGATTATTGACAGATAGGCTGTCTATGGCGAACAGAGTTGGAACCACTAAGTGTCTATAGAGGTAATTTGTCGGAAGACAAACTGAGAGTCGGTAGTCCATATAACAGGACAGAGATGGGGACTCGAGTCTGAGACTCGGACTCAAGTCGCACTTAAGTCACACAAACAGACTTGACTTTAGACTTGCCCTCAATGACTTGAGACTTGACTCGGACTTGGGCGTTGTGACTCATGAATCGTGACTTGTAAACAATGTTCATTTCATGGATTTATTTATATATCACGCTCTTTCCAGCGACCCCTCGTTTGCCATAATCCGGAGTTATTAGCCAAAAACCGTTCACCTCACCCCCGTGTCCCATTACTTTTGTCCGAGGTGAACGGTTTTCAGCTAATAACGGTTTGAGGGGTCGTTGGAAAGGTGGTACCAATCCCTATCTGTGTTGATGTGTAAATTAGAACATGAGTATTAAAGAACTACATTACCCAGAAGGAATAGGGGCATAGAGGTGGGGGCAAAGCTACTTTAGTAAGACACTTTTTTGTGTGTGTGTGTTTCGAATGAAAGATCTGACACCAAGATTCTTTACGGCTAACGTTGGAGAAGAACCAGCAAGAACAAGCATTAGACCTGACAGTTTGTTTCTAGCAGCTTTCGGACCTAGAAGAAGCTCCTCTGTTCCTTATCTGCATTGAGTAAGAGAAAGTTATGTGACATCCAGTATTATATCTTTAATGCAGTCCCCAATCTTATTTAATCTAAGTTCATCATCTGGGTTGGCAGAGATATAAAGTTGTGTATCATCTGTGTAGCAGTGGAAGCTGATCCCATGTTTGCGATAAGCATCCCTAATGACAGCATGTACAAAGTTTTAAAAAAAAAAAAAAAAAAAATCCTAAAACAGAACCTTGTGGGACACCCTATTTTACTTTGGTGGGTGCTGAGGATCCCCTGTTTACTCCTACCAGGATAATGGGGTTCCAGTATCTCCAACAAGGTTTTCTAGTCTGTCTAGTAAAATAGAGTGGTCAGTTGTGTCAAATGCTGCACTAAGGTCAAGCAGAACCAACAATAAGACAAATCCTTTGTCAGCAGACAGTAAAAGATAATTTACTATATTTACTAAGGCTGTCTCCATGCTATGATGAGGTCGGAACCCAGATTGAAATTTTACATCACTGGTGGGCCATGACTTTCTCGCATGGGTTTTTTTTTTTTTTTTTTTTTTTACACACAGAGGTTTAATAACTGCTAATTTAAAGGATTTGGGCAGATAACCAATACTAAGTGAGGCATTTAATACTGAGAATAATCGTAGAAAGCTCTGTTTGTTGGACTGGATTAAAAGATAGTAGTTTCTTGACTATAGAGTTTTGAACAGTATCTGTATCTGCTGAGTTGAGCGGTAAATGTGGTGGAATTCTAGATTGAATTTCTTGTCTAATTATTTCTACTTCATAAAAACCATCACTACTATATGTGGCCATGCTAAGAGAAGATATAAAATATTTTAGAACCGACTACGCCACCCCGAGGTTAACCGGGGAAATAACCCAAATAAGGAACACAGGTTCATAGGCCAAGTAACCCAGAGAGACACGTGTACGAATGTACAAAACTTTATTTTAGTTCACAATAAATAGTTAAAACAT
>JBBIGA010022274.1:0-14401 GCA_037576975.1 Alestes dentex | reverse complement strand
TATCCCAAAGTGACAGGGCCAGCACCAGTAAAGAAAGGACAAATGGAAAGGACATTGACGAGGACCAGATTTTGCACATGCTTGATTCAAAATCGGTACATCACAGAAAACATTACTTTTTTTTTACATTCATTTTAATATGCAACATAGTAGTATACAATTTTTTTCTTAAATATTTTGAATGTTAATCATCTTTTCATCAGCCTAAAAAAGAAGACCTGATTAAAGCCTGCAATATTCTTGGAGTGTGTCATGTCAGTGCCACCTCGGTCACACCCCCAACGCAGTTCCACCCCTGAGTACTAGGTCACAGCCCTGGGTACGTAGTGTGTGAAGGAGTGTAAGTGTCATCAGGTGCCTGAGCACACCTGCAACCAAGTGGCTCATTAAAGGGGTTGCTAGGCACCTGCTGACGGGTCCAGATATCTTGTGTTTGTTGGGGATGATTTGGAATTACTTGTGTCATTGTCTCCGTTATGTGATTGGGTCGTGTGAAGTTCTAGGTGTGTTAAAAGGCCTGCTGACCCAGGAGCTCATAGCATGGTAACCAAGCTCTTTGCCTGTGTTGTGTGAGCATTGGGGTAAGCAGAGGCTGGTATTGTTGTACCCTCGGCCAACGGCTCTCGGTGGAGTCAAGGTGTGAGTAACGAAGGAACGTTCTTTGGGTAACTCCCTTTCTGAGGGGCAACTGTGCACAGGACCTGGGCTGGTTGTTGTGCTCCTGTCTTGGCAAACTCTCCCTCTAACCGAGAGGAAGGTGCAGGTTCTGTTTGACTCTCCCCCTTATCTTTGTGTGTGTGTTCCACAGGCGTGAGTGGCGGAGTACCAAGCAGCCGGAGTACACGTCCCATGGACTGAAAAGACTCTTTTGTTTAACAGGGGTTTCCACCAAGCATGAAGTCCCCAGCCTCTCTACCTGAAAGAGTTTTGATTTTGCCTTCGGACTTTTTGGTTTTTGTGTTGGAAAGAAGTTCTAAAATAAAATAAACTGTATCTACCCTAAGCTGCAGCCTGCCCGTGTGTCCACCTATATCCCCATGTGACAGAGTGTCTGCCAGTGGATCCATTTCCGACAGTATAAACAGGCTTGAGGAGCTTCTCCTGTATAAGAATGTTTATTCTAAGATGTATACTCAAAAAAGCTGGAGGTGAGGTGGCATGTATATTACTTACAGTACTGAATCTTTAATTGGAATTTAATTAGATTTAATTTCATTACAATTATATTTGTTCTAACACGTGAAGTCTAACACATGGGATGCACACATGGAGTGGTGTATTATGCATCACCATTATGGTGGCAGGAGTCCGCTCGGGATCATGGAGATGCCTTGCTCAGTTTTAAACACCCTCCCACTGTGTACATTTGTGACGTTGCTGGACGTGTTGCCAGACATCTAAACAATCGCACACAGCTGATGGAAAACTAAGGATACATCTTGACTGGGTCAACAACTTAAAAATGAAATCCTCAGCAAATGACAGAATATCAGGTGTACATCCAGAAACTGGAACATCAGACCACTTTTGCTTTTACGATAGGTTCCATCAAAAGAACCAGAAATGACCAGAGGAGAAATTGCACAGTCTAAAACTAATCCCTGAACTGGCCTTTCTAGTTAACTCTGCAGAAGCAGAACAAGTAAATAGAGAGCTTTCCTCAAGCCAGTATTCGTTGTGCCAAATGAAAGATACTCCCTACGTTTTCACTGTGTCTCTACTTCCATCTTCATAATGCCAAGAAGAATTCTGCATTTTTGAAAGAAATGCAGAGGCATGCAGCTGAAAACATACACATAGGACCACAGGGCAAACTCATTTATGGACAAAAAGGTAATGAAGGTTGAGGTAATGTTTACAGTTAGATATGCCAGTTCTTTATGATAGCTATTCTGTAGTATCTGCTGTCGAGTAATGTAAACCATATTCATAAATGATTGCAGAAACAATCCCTAGAGAAACCCTAGAGAAGTACAGAGCAAAGATCCAGATGTCTTAGGAAAATTGGATAGCACGCCAGAGGAAGGGAAGAAGTTTTCAGTGTCAATGTTCCCAATTGAGCAGACACGCAAGGTAAACATTATGGAATTTTTACCCCACAGACAACCTTCCATTACAGTAAGAAATAAAACAGTAATGTCAGCATTTACTATCAATTTTAATTTAATGTACTTTTGCTGTATCAGGAGACAATCTCCAAACTGTACGCTGGGAAGAGAAATGATGATGTCATTGCCAGAATTTCTCTCTATGCCGTTTTGTATCTGCGGGACCTGAAATCTGTTCTCCCCCCACATCTGTTGAGTGACACAAGCAGTACAGCAATGCCTTGGCTAACTGATAATGTAAGTTTGAGTGCTGTAAAGCAGTTGTCTTAAAAAAGTTGTCTTATTTATACATTTATTATATACATAAGTAGAATCACCTCAGTTATGGTTATTTATGAGTATTTACAAACATCTGCTTATTTTGGTTTAAAGGCTGTAAATTGTCGCATTGCTCAGATTGCCTAAGACACTAATGATGTAAGTTATGCATACACAATTCATAACTGACCTATGACTTTTTTAGTTTGTTATGTAAAGACTAATACATGTGAATTTGGGTTTCAGGTTGTGGCCTTGAACACTAACAAATTCATTTTGTGGCACAGGGATTGGCAGAGAGATGCAACAGTGTCAGATGAGCATTTGAAAGAGCTTGAGGTATATTAAAATGCGTAATAGAAAATGTCCATCTTTTATTCAGCATATGCCTCAAGCCAGTTTAACATAATAGTCTCATAAATGTCTCAGACGTCAGTGTTTCCTGTTTGCTTAATTTCAGAAAACCTCAGAAATCCTGAAAATACTTTTACCAAGGATTGTTGGACCTGGTGATAACCCAGAGCAGGGAAACCACTTCATTCTTTGGGTAACAAGAAATTATGTTTAATGAAATGTTAGTAATTGTTTTTTCTTCATTCTCAAATTTCTAACAAGTGCTTGAGACTGCTTCAAACTGAACCACAATTTCATAATGCTGTAGTCACTGCTTTTTCATATTTGAAAAATGGAATTATTATTTATATTTTACAGAATTTTGACATGACTGAAAAAAACAGTGTTTATGACAACACTGATCAGTATGTGACAATTTCAAACCTGGACATGGAAGTTCTGAAGTAAGACTTTACATTTTTATAGTAATTTTTATTGTTACACACTAATTCCTGTAATCACAAATTGTGTCCAATACATATGATGTATATGTAATAAATTATTGCACCATTTACGTTCAGTACTAAAATACTTGTTTTCATTCAGGGATGCTTTTAGAAATATTGCCTCCTTGAACAGTTGGACTGTGTCCAGTCCACATCAATGGCAGAGAGATGCCATCAATATGCAGATTTGCAAATAATTGGTGTAACTACATAAAACAATGTATTGAACTGGACCAAAAACAAACAATACTCAAGGACATAAACAAATATCAAAGATAACATGCATGTGAATTCCCATCTCGACAACAATACATAGAAAAATGTGTGTTTTTATACAGTCTCTGACAATATTGGGTAATTTACAAGTGTTCTGAAAGCGCATTCCTGCTAATCCTCTGCTAACCTTCGAAGTTACAAAAAAATACCGTGCCCACCACCACGCAAAATGACCCACAACGCAGTCATTTTCACCGCGCGCACCAGTATAAACCAAGCTTTAAGTGGTGATAGTCGCACGTAGCGGTGACAGGTCGAATGAGGGGTGGTGGTAGCTCAGTGGGTAGGATACTTGCCTCTGGACCATGAGGTCATGGGTTTGAATCCTGCCCTCAGCTTACCACCACAGGGTCCCTGAGCAAGACCCTTAATGCCAAGTTGCTCCAGGGAGACTGTTCCCTGTAGTTAGGGAATGGAAGTCGCTTTGGATAAAAGCGTCTGCTAAATCTGTAAATGTAAATGTAAGACGATATGTGAAGACACCAGGTCGAGTGACAGGTTCCTATGGCCGTGCCGAGTCCCGTGAAATGCACGCATGGCCGTGCCGGGTCGGTTGCCATGCGCATATAACAGTGAAAGATCGAGTGCCATGCTCATGTGCCAGTGACATGTAGAGTGGCATATGCCCCTGGCACGGAAAGATTTTACTCCCTCTCTTGTTTTGTTTGGTCGCTATAGTAACCAGTTGATGGGCAGAGGCAGGAGAAGATGCTCCGGATGAGGATCCTGCCGCACTTGTGGACAGGAGGGACACTCTGGTCTCGAGAATGTCCAGACAGCACCAACACCTGCAACACGAGTGTAAGGACAAGCAAATAATGGACAGTGAGGCACGAATAAAGGATCCGCAGGGACTCTACAAAAGTACAAACACAACAGAGCACGTCAGCGAGAACGACATCAAGAGGAACATGTGGCCAGCACACTTACAATTCACACACTGAGGCAGCTTTAAGTGAAAGAAAAATGATAATAAAAAATATTTGACAGAAGATATTCAATGAAGGGATGAATAGTTCCTGCGTGCCAGCTTATTACCAGGCATTAATGAATAGTGAAATGTTTTGCAATGAATGATCATAACATTACTTGTGATCCAATCCTATAGTATTACAAGGAAAAGTTTGGTTTGCGTTGTTATTACTCCAAATTCGTACAATATTTTGAGTCAAATACCGTCTGATGCAGCATGGTTTTCTGTGAGGGACCTGGCGAATGCAGTTTTTCATTTTTTTGGACAGTCAGTTTTGGTTCGCGTTTGAGTTCCAAGAGAAGTCGTACACATTTACGAGATTGTGTCAGGAGTATTATGAGGCCCCTACCATTCATAATATGGCTTTGAAACATTCATTGGAAAACATGCATTCTGCCTGAGAACTTTGCTCTGTGACAGTATGTGGATGATTTGTTGATATGCGTGCCGAAGTCAGAGCTCTGTGAAAAAAGTTTTTGGGACACATTCTCACAGCACAGTCTGTGCCCCAACTTAGCACCGTGAAACAAATGCACATTTATTCCAAATTATTCTCAGTTGAGCACCCTTTGCGGGATCTAATGCATCAGTAATCGAGCTCTGCGCCGGTACAGTGGACTGAAGAAACGTTATTGGCTTTCACACAGTTCAGTTCAGTCTCGCAGTCCGCTCCGTATTGGGGTCTCCGAACCAGGGGCGTGTCTACGGGGGGGGCTGGGGGACAAGCCCTGCCCCCCTTAGGGAGTCGCCAGGCCCCCTTAGCGAGTCGAACCCCTAGCGAGTCAACCCCCCCTCCCCCGGAACCATGATCGAAACCAGCGAGCACCCCCCCCCCCCGGACGGCTGGAAGGATAGATACGTTTTGCCCCCCCAGATAAGCCAAATGCCCACCCACACATGATGTTCTGGTCACACCTCTGATCCACGCATGGGATAAGTATTTTGGATGATTGGCTTCTGCGGTGGTGGATGTCGGGTCATGAAGGAGTGCCATTACAGAAAAAGGACTCATCAAAACACCACAAGTGGGTCTGCCATATGTGAAAGTAGAAACCGTCTTGACAACCCTGATGTCGTGTCTAAGTCTTAAGGTATGCGATCAGGCATAAGCCTGACTCAGGGAGGCACTTTGGATTAATAACATCACATCCTGTGTGTAATTGAAATACCATCATTTGTTTATATCTACAACTTGTTAACAAATGAGATAAAACAGAATGAGCTCTGTAAATAAACAATCAATTACTCCAAGTAAATTTTACACTAATTTTACTGGTTAGTAGTGTTCCTTAATTTGGTAATTAAAGAAAGCAGTTACGAGTTATTGTTTCTCGTATTATCTGTGAATAACTAATAGGTACTCACCTGCTGGGGGCAACCTTTGCATTTCATATGAATTGCAGAGTAATGGTTGCATTCCATGTGAGCAGCCCATTGAATTCAGTTCAGGAAATCGTCTTCTATCAGGACTTTGTGCAACTACCATGTTTCCGATTGTCATCTCATACTTCAGCCTGGATACTTCCTCCCGTAATAAACGTATCTCCTCGTCCTTTCTTTCACACATGACGCATCTGGATGATGCTACATCTGGATGATGTATATTAGCATTCTGTGCCTGTGCGAGTTGTGCTTCTAATTTCTGAATCTCTTTCTCTCTTTTCTGGAGAATTGCTTGCAATCTTCTAATTTCAGCATCTTTAGAATCAAGGAGCTGTTGATAGGCATCGTGATTAGTGTTTGAGGATAACCTGTTTGTGAACGCATTGAGCTTGTCAATTTTCTCCTTAAGACGTTCAGTCAGAGATTTCTTCTCTGTAAGGTCATTAGTTTTTGGTCCTTCACTGTCTGACAAGCAAAACTCGACAGGAGCATCTTTGTCTGCAATGAAGTACTCAATCATTTCAACAAGCTCCAAATTCTGGTTCCCCCTGGTACCATTCTTTTCGAGAACACAGTATCTCTTTCCGCACCTCTCGATGAACCTGTCCAGTTGATTAACCCTGATTTGGTCTTTAATGGTAATCCCTTTAAGTTTTTCTCCATGTGTGAACATCACAACTGTATGGTCCCAAACCTCCTCAGTGAGTAGCCTCTCTAGCGTCTCTTTGGTCGTGTCAGTGATAGTGGAGCTCACATCGAGGGCTAAGAGCACGGCATGGGGTCCTTTTGGGAAGTTGGATTGCACAGAATACACAATCTGTTGCTTTGTTTTTATTTGCTGTTTGACAGATGCATGCAGATCTCCCTTCCATCCAGGGGCACGGATTACTTTGACCTTTCTATTACATACTTCTTCCCCCTTTTTTATATAGGAGTTACAAAATTTCCCCCACACTGTGAAAACTTTCTTTTGAAGGATAGCATTGCCCACTTCGTTTTTCCCAGCACAATGAGTGCCAATGATCACAAGATTCAGCTCCTTGAAAAGGGGGAAATCTATAAAGGGAAAAAAACCCTTTAAATAAAACATCTTCAACTACATTAGCAAAAATGAACTGTTATGTGGTTCTCACTCTGTGTCTCCTCATCTTTGGGGCTGATTAAACATTTTTTGTCTTCTGCCCGTGCTACATTACAAAAAAAGACAAAAGGTATTTTAATTTATTTGCTTGATTTTAAAGCTGATTTCTGTACACTCAGCAAAAACATGTAAAGATCTTCATTTTCCTATGTACTGTTAGTTACTTTTGCAGAAAAGAAAACTCTCATGTATATGCTAGTTACACAGCAAGCTTCATTCATTTACAGCAATGCTCTTAAGGACTTTTTACCCTTAAACCAGATTCCTTTACACAATACCAACAATGTAGCTTTATCAACATCAGTGTGAAAACAAGGGTGAAAAAAACTTGCTTACAATTTCGATTCCCCATTTTTGCTGTCGTGTTTCTGTTCCGCTGAAAAGCGAGAATGTTTCTGAAGATCCTGAAAGAAATTAAATGCTCATGAATAACCTTTCATAGAAGATGTAGCTTCTGCATGAATTGTCTACATATAATGGGGGTTGCGGTGGCCTAATGGGTAGGAAACCTGCCTCTGGACCAAGGGATCATGGGTTCAAAACCTACCTTCCGTATACCACCACCGGGTTCCTGAGCAAGACCCCCAACCCAAATTGCTCCAGGGGGACTGTTCCATGTAGCTAGGGAATCAGAATGCAACTACATATATGTGTACATATATATTCCAGTATTATTGCCCAGCTAAACAGCTTTAAAATACAATTTTCTCAGGTGCCTAAGTCTTTTGCATAGTACACACACACGTTTGTGTTTAATAACATATTTTAACAATATTCTTTTATAAATAATTTACTACAAATGATTATTTATGGTTGCTCTATTTAATCACTGACAACTAACATTTTTATTTCTTATTTTAGCTTCCTAACACTCTACTATTTATCTGAAAGCTGAACAGGAATAACAGAATCAAATTTGTCATTTTTATCCATTTTTTTTTTTTACATTTCTCAGTTTAAAAATGTATTGTAACTGTCCCCAGCTTGGTTTGCTTTTTGTTTTTCTCAAACTTGTATTTAGCTTAACAGATAAATGAGAGCTGGACCAAATAGAGGTGTAAATAGTGTTTTTTACTGTCATACCGAGGTCCAGTGGCTAAAAAGTATTAGAGCAACCCTGTTGGCTGAAAAACCAAAGCTTACCCATTCTCAGTGTATCAGTGAATGTCTCTTACCAGTCACAGAAAAGTCCTGCCTCTCCACATAGGAGGGAATTATCCTTTAAAATTCATTTTTTTTTTAAATTGCTTCCTGTTGACAGATCCTTGTTCTCACCTTCTGTTGTTTTTAGATTAGCAAAGGTGTGGCTGAAGCAGTGGAACAAAACAAAGAAATCCAAAACCCTGCTGGTTGTTTCACAGTGGTGATACAGCTATAAAATCTCACCAAATCAGTCTAAACCTACTACATTGTTTTTAAGTGTTTTCAAGACAACGTAGGTAATCCCAGTGTTAAAAAGAATATGACCTTGTCCTCTTGATAGTTCATTTGTCTTTGCTGCAGCTGCCGTTTCCTCCTAATCATGTGACTTCTGTGCTTTGTGGGATCCACAGTATAAATAAAATCGCCTCAGGACAGAGACAGTTGCTAACTGCCGATTTGCTATGGAAATTAATATTCAAGCAAAGGTGAAACGACTGGGGTTGTCTGGGGGGCATATTCTGCCATTGCATCAGACCAGTAAAAGTAAATCATTGTCCATACTGGTTGAATTGTAAGGAGAAAAATGAGAGCAGCTTCTAATAGCAGCGATTTTGAATATGCAGTTCTAGGCAAAATAGGACATTCATTTCCTTGTAACTGAATGGCTGAAAGTACTTCCCTTTTTCTACAGTGCCTCATGGAGAGATTGTATAGAAATGTGTAGAGTTGTCCATCACATTACTGTGTCTGGGGCCCAAGATTTTGTGCTGTACACCCCTGTCCTGATCTCAACCATTCTCTCCAGGTTGTCCAGTACTTGCATACTACCAAGCTCGCCTTCATTACTAGCTTTTTAAGTCAGGCAACATCCCCAGCTTTTACACCACCAGCCCAGCAAACCACAGCACAGAACATTGCACTGACACCCACTGCTAGAAAGCTTCAAGCAGCCTGCTGTGCACACAGTTTCCTCAGGAAGAGCATTCTGCTCTGTTGTTTCCTGTAAAGGGCCAGTATGCTCTGATTCATTTGTTGTTGATCATAGTTGTTGCACACTATGGTATATCTTCTCTTGCCGGATGATAACAGGGAGAGGATTCCATCTGAAATCCACCAGTCCTCCCAGCTACCACTATAAATAAACTGTTTGCATTATTTCTGTAATGTGTTGTGTGTTGACAAAAACTAAGCAGTATTTGCTTTACACAAAGGCCAGATTAAGAAGGACAATAGATGAGGTTCTCAATCTCAGATGCAACACACTGCATATTTCCTCTGTGCTCATATACAGCTCATGAAGGGATAACTTGTAGGGGCAGATAATATGTGTTCTAGCTCAAGAAAGCACAAGATCCACTGCACAACAGAGTACTTTTCAACCGGTTTCAGAACACCTTTAATGTGTAATCTCCTAAAATGCAATTTCATAATTCATTGCAATTCATGATGTGTAGAAACGAATTTCATTTATTGAGTGTTTCGTCACGGTTTGGAAAGTTGAGCTGCTGGCACCCCTTTCACTAGCATTGTAGAAAGTAAGGGAACATCTACTATTCTACCTTTTCCATTTGAACATTGTAGTAGTAACATTGCGGTCACAGCAATAAAACTGAGACATTTA
This sequence comes from Alestes dentex, assembly GCA_037576975.1. Lineage (NCBI taxonomy): Eukaryota > Metazoa > Chordata > Actinopteri > Characiformes > Alestidae > Alestes > Alestes dentex. Next base: position 4,659 of record JBBIGA010022274.1, on the reverse strand, counting down.
TATTATATTGTATTGAATTTATTATAAAGCAAGGATAACACTGAAAAAGACTAGAGTTCAGTATTCACTTAAATCAGTGCCAGCTGGTCTTAGTATTGGTTTTGTATTGGGGTAGGAGGGAGGGAAGTCAGGGATGAATCAACCTTTTGAAAATAGGAAGATTTTGGAAGAGGGAGAGGAGTAGTTTCCCCCTGAAAAAAATACCAAAAGATAATTAGCTCCCTGTGTTTATAAATTCCCTTCTGTGTGCAGATATCAGGTTTGTACAATGTGGTGTCTCAAAATAACATACTAAATGTATCTGCATGTCCTACTCTGAAATGTCATGAGTTTAGGTTTTAGATTCTATAGAACAGCAAGACCGTGTTGCCCCCTCTGGTGGACATTATTTTAGACTTTAGATTTTATAACAAAACTACACACACAAACTCAAACACAGGGACATCCCCAAATCAAAGCTTGGGAGAGATTATCGCAGACAGCTGGAAAAAGAATCCTCTGGAGTTGATCATGCTTTGTGGTTGGTCGTAAAGATGACGGTGAGCCTCTGGGTAGGCTGGCTAATTATAGGGAAGTCAGAGATAAGAGCCAAGAGAAGTGACTACGCTTCTCTAAAGAAGTTAGAAATACAAAGCACATAGGCTAACCAATGAAAAGACAGATCAGAGTAAACACAAAACTTAACTGAAATAAAACACAGGTGATGAAATAAAACACTTTGACCAGGGGGAAAAAACAAAAACAAGCCCAGGTTCAGTAATCTGGTGACAAATAAAGCAGGGTGGAAATGGCGAGACTGTGACAAGTGCAGGAAATGATAGTTCAGCAATGCAAACTATTTATAATTTTCATTGCTTTTGCAATACTTGTGTTTTGCCTGTACCACATCCTGTACCAGTTTCAGTTAGTAGTTCATTTCAAATTTACGCCATTGGCATGTTCATAAATACAGATCAACATAAACAATGGGATGTATTCATACTGAAATAGGAATGTTCAAATTTTCATTATGTAGCACTGTTACGTGCCGTAGCACGTAGGGTTTGTTTTCTCTCTCTCTCTCTCTCTCTCTCTCTCTCTCTCTCTCTCTCTCTCTCTCTGTCCCTTTCTCTGTTATTCTACGTAGGTGGATCTGCGGACGTTGGTTGGTAGATGACCATGTCATTCTACTCTCCCTCCGGTTGACATCAGGATGCCAGCTCCCATTGGTGTTCTCCCAGCGATGTCCCGCCTCCGGCCTTCTGTTGATTGGAGGATCCGTGTTGTAAGCCGCAGTTGGCTACGTCGTCGTCGGGAGTCCCGCCTTCCACCCTTAAAAGCCGGAAAGAAGCGAAGGTTCAGGAAGAGAGGTCGAGGCCTTTCCTCAGAGAGGGCTGTGTTGTAAGAGTCCCGTTCGCTTGTTGAAATTGTGTGTATGGTTCGGTCCAACTTACCTGTTGGAAAGTGCACTGTGGTTTGTAAGGTATTACTGGTCATTCCCATCACTCCGTCTATTCCAGGTTGGCACGGTTTAGATTTACGCTGGTTTGCTAAGTTCATCTCATATCTCATCACGTAGGAGTAATACCTGTTAGAAACACTAGTTATAAGGAGGGTTATCTGGCTTTCAGATAGCTCATGCTGATCGCTTACTACATTCAAAAGCTTTGTGAGATGCGGCAGTAGCTAAAAATTCATAGGTTCAAATCCCAAGGCCGACTGAGTGTCCTGCAGGTTAAGGGAATGTACTGCTGTTGTTTATTCATCTTCATCCTCTATATGGATCGCTGATAAATTTACATTTCAAACTACAACTTCAGCTCATGTCTCTATTCTATAGCGCTGACTGGCTGCTGAGAAAGATCAAGTTAATGAACAATTACAATTGAACCCTTTTTTTTTTTTTTTTTGTCCTTTACAGCGTTTTGATATTTGAGATGGGGCCTATTCTTTGTGTGGGGATCTGTGATTTCGTGTGTTGTGTGGCAACCTGTACTGGCAATTCAGTGTGGGGATCTGACTTGTGTGGGTGCTTGTTTTGAGTCACATGTAGCAGGTCACATGATATAACTTTATAACTAGGAAGTTATAAAGTTTGGCTTGTTGTGATGTCACACTCTTGCTGCTGCCATTTGCCATTGTGACTGTGGGCTCCCTTGTCATGCAGGTAATGAAAGTGATGTTAGATGTTTTAATATTACAAGAACTGATTTATCATGTTTTGTTTTAATTTTATCAGGGTGATTGCTAGAACCATGTGTTCCACTCTTCATGGAGGACACAGAGGTGACTGCCTGATATTTTAAGAGTTGTGACCTCATGTTGAGTAGCTGGCCTACAGACATTGATGCTCTGGTAACTTGTCTTACTTTTATGACTTTCTTAATTGTCTTTCTTAATTGTTTCTTTCTTCATTTAAAATGTACTGATTATGCCTCTTTCTGTAGCACTGGGATGTTCCATAATACTCCCCACAGCACAGTAACACATGTTTCCTCCTGTGTTACTGTGCTGTGGGGAGTATTAAATGTTCTTGCAAAGTAGGCCTGTATTTGTTGTATGTGTGGGTTTTTTTTTGTTTGTTTTTTGTTTTTTGTTTTTTTGTACTTGTGGTTTTTGTTTGAGTGCTGTGAATGAAAAACTGGGAACTAATATGCATCATTTTCTTTTAAAAGGGACAAGTCCAGCCACTGTTACTGTCAGTTCACAAGTCTTTCTTGGTTTTGTTTCATTTGTTTGGTTGCTTCGGTTGTCCTTCAGTAGCTACCCTGTGTTTGTAGTGGGCTTTTCTGCCTTCGTTAATGTAGCTTTGCAGTTGTATTCAAACTGGAACTCCGGTCAAATTTTTTTGCCGGGAGCTGGCTGTTCCCTCTTTGTCCCTGTGTAGGTTGTCTCTGTATAAGGCCGGATCCGCACCTGGTTACTGCTCCCTTCTGCTGGGGGCTGCACTGTAGTCACAGTAAAGTAGGTATTCTGCATGTCAGGTACCACATTTCAGTGAGAAATGCTTTATTCTTTTTGCCTCTTTTGGTTTGTTGAAAGACATAGAATCAGAGGGAAAGTGTTTCTCATGCTTTTTTTTTATTCTCATCAGCTTTGTTTATATGGATAATCAATAAGAGGTAACTTTAGATAATATGTAAAGCATTGCAAGTGAGAGTGCAAGATTTTATTTTTCTGCCAAAGTTACATTATTCCCTTGATATTTTTCATATACATCAGGGTTATGTCTATACTATGGTGGTTACATGCTTTAAGAGAACTCTAAGACAAATAATAAAGGCAGATAGCTTGTTACAGAATATAGACTGTGTTTGGGTTACTGACCACAGTTTGCTAGCCATGCTATTCTTCTAATTGGTCTAATGGTTTCAGGATCAGACGACTCCTCCTTCTCCCTTGGCTGGACCTTATGGCTGGATGGTGACCTCAGTCTCCCCATACACTTGCCTGAGGGCAGCACAGTCGAGGCTGGCCATCAGCTTGGTGGTCCCTGCCCTCCGAGGAGTGAAGCGCTCTGTCCATGTTATAGAGCCGCCTGGCCTAATTATGCTGCAAGGAACACATACATATACATGTTTGTACGTTTCAGTCTTATGTAGGCTTCCATCTCAAAATAATGCTTAGTTTTCTTCAAGGCGAATAGATTAAAACAGTAAACATCATGCATTTCAAATTAATGTAAATGCAAAGCACTGTGCATAATCAACAATGTGATTGTTGCCTACTGTTTTTGTTCTTTGTAGCATCTACAACAAAGACCACAATACAGCAAACACAATGGTCCTGAAAACACCACTTATCATAGTGGTCTCAAATGGCTCAATCACAAGTGAGAAGTGTGTCACATTTCCATATGTCTCGAAAGTGGCTCGTTGAAGTCAGTGACTACCGCTCGAAGCGTCACACATAGTTACAACGGCCTTTTGCTTCATTTTATGTCAGTCGAAAACGTTTCATTTCTGTAAATATAAGTGTCATCTCAAATGTTTGAAGCGCATGAACTAAGGTTATCATATAAAAATGTTTTCTTTGAAAAATCAACTTCTCGTCTGAGTGCCATATGTCCTCACAGCTGAACAATCAATATCATAAACAGCTTCTCTCTTCTTATTTGAGAAGCTAATTTGGGTTGCTTTTGAATAGATAAAGTACATAACCCCACATTTTTAATTAAAATAGGATAAACCTTTTATTAGTCCCACAAGTGGGAAATTTGCTTCATCACGGTAGAAAGTGGACAGTGCAAAGATTAAGAAACAATAGAATAAAATAAGACTATATCAACAGTACAGTATAAAATGTACACTATACAATCCAGAAATATAAGATGTGGAAAAAATAGATTAAAAAATCTTTATATATGTGTCGGTTTCTTGTGGTCTCCAGATGACGGTCATGTGTTTACCCACCAATCAAATTAAGCCACCCTCTAAGAAGCACTTCCTGTTTATTTTTAGGCCCAACATTTCCTATTCACCTATTGCATATGCCCCTGGTGTTAGGCAGATTGTGATGTTGATTTAGACAATATGTGCAACGGGCAGTGTTTGGGGTAAAATATTACTGTGTGAAATGTGCAGTTTGTCTGGGTGCATTATTACTGTTTCTCTCAATACCTGCTGCTACCAAACAACTGAGGACACTCCAGTGTGTACCTGTATACTGTATATATCCACA
>JBBIGA010022216.1:0-14405 GCA_037576975.1 Alestes dentex | reverse complement strand
GCTGACCGACTAGTCGAATTGAAAGAATCTGGAGTCGTTAATGCCCTAATTAATATATATATATATATATATATATATATATATATAGATATATATATATAATGTTTATGTGGTTTTATGTACCAGAGGAGTCAAAGTTCTTTTTTTACAAGGGCAGGGTTGAACTGCTGGAGGCTGCATTGGTTTTCTCTGTTTCTCTGTGCATCTCTCTCTCTTGCATGCTCCCTATCTCTCTCGCTCTTTCTTTCATTCTTTTCACCAGATTTTTTTGAGTGCTCATATGCTCGTATTGCTTTCTGTCCTGAAAGCAGCATAGTCAGAAAAGCCCCAGGACAGAGCACAGTGTGTGTGTTCATTTGGGCTTTGAGCTTAATGGCAAGATATTAAGAGCATCCCACTGTTCTTCTCTCACATCACACTGCGAGGATATGCTTGTCCGCCATCCTATAGAAAAATCACACACACATGGCACTGGCACAGTTCAACGGACGTCACCAGTGTCAGAGCTGAAAGGGATGGGGAGCACGCAGGGGAGAAACTACAGGCCTCAGAGAGGTGTATGTGTGTGTATGTGTGTGTGTGCATGTTACAGGCCCAGACAGAGAACTCTAAGAATTACAGCCAGAGCCAACCAGCGCAGCGCTGGAAACGGAGGCGGACACGTCAACACTGGGCCGTGACCTAATCTGACTCTGTCGTTATGCGCAGTAAAACTAGGCCAGTCTCCTCGCCTCACTGCTGCTGCTCTAATAAGCCCTTTCACTGCTGCTTGTTTGTTGCCTCATAATTTAATCTATCACTGATTTAGTCATTTAGTTTCCCACCTAATCTACCCTGAAACCCTAAACGATCCTCTGATAAATGAGAGTTAAGTCATATTTGCGCCATTCAAAGGGATCCTTTTGGATCCTTCTGTGTGAAGTGCGTTTTTGAAAGGCCTGTCCAAGTCAGGAAGCTATGAATAAAATGCTTGTCTTACAGTTACGTAAGATGTCCCACCTATCTGAACGCTCTAGGATTCGCACCGCTAGAGCAGACGTGTGATTGAGACTCTTGTATATGATTAACCAGAGTATATGGCATGGCCTTTTAGATAAACAGAAGCCATTACTTCTGTCTGCTTGCACTGTAAAGCTAACGAAGGGCGTTCCACTCTGTCCTTCACTTGTGGGCCCAGGTAAATGTTAGGACACATACTCACAGGAGAGGTTTTCTATTTTTACTAGTTTCCACATTTTAGGGTAATAGCTAAGGCATCTGAATGATGAAACAACAAGTGAGGATTACTCCAAACATAGCAATTCCTCTTTTGCCAGAATGTGTTGTTTAGACTCACCCTCCCTCAAAACACACTTGATTAGCTCAGAGGCATTAACGAGGGCACTCATTCCGCTAGTTAAGTTTTAACAGGGTGCACATGACGTAATGAGGGCAGTTCGGCATTTAGAAACGCAGAATGAAGTTCTGAAAGTTCTGAAATTCTAAAAGTTGTGCACTGCATGAATTATTGTTATTATATTAAAGCAGCATTAATAATAGGATTATTCATTTTTGTGTTTTCATATTTGAACTATTTCTAGAGAAATGGTCTTTTTCCACTGGCAGATAATACCATTTGTTTCATAATAACATAATATAATTTTGCTTGTTTCCAGAAATAACTCTTGAAACAAAACCTTATCTGCCAATAGAACAATATCATTTTACTACGTAGGACTTAAAACAAGTAAAATCGCAACAATTTCATGATTGCAGTGTAAATAAAAACTGGTTGTATTTTTTATCAGAAATAAATTTGTATATTAGCATGAACTCAAAGTAATAAAAGTGTGCAGAAAAATGACTGGTACTGCAAGTGGTATCCTACCATGGTGTCAGGCTGCTATCTCCACTGCGTGAGGACATTGTGTGGTCAGTAATTTGAAAGGCTATGGTTACAGTCCTCGCAGTTGTCAGAGGGATACTTGTGTGAGAATTTGCCCTCTGAGGTGGTGCTTGGGGAAATATCTTCATGAGTGGGAAGTGGTTGGATTTATCACTGGGAGAATGAAAGCAGGCCCACGACACAAAACGGCTAGTATCACAGGCACACAAATACCGTTGTGTAGGCTGGGTGAAGTAAAAGAGAACTCCAGAGAAGACTCCAGGCTAACAGGAGCCATTCAAATCAAAGCAAATAGGATTGTCGCCTGTTTTCATCAGACAAATCCGCAGTGAACCAGTCTGCTGGCTTCTCAGCGAGTCCACTACAAAGCGTTTGAAGGGTGTTTTTTTTCTCCCCTCCCTCCCGCCTTAGAAGCCTCACAGAGAGAGGAAGAAGAGAGACTAAAGAACAGGCTTTGTTGCTGAGCTGGGAGCAGGGGCCCTGTTGTGGCACAGCACGGATTATCAAGATTAGCGGCCTAGTGCGTTATGTAATTGGCCGTAACTGAGGGGAGAAATGTGAGGGATGGCAGGTTTATGTCCTTTGCCTTTTTTTTTGGGGTGGGGTGGGGGGTGGGGTGGTTATTTAACTGTTAATTGTTAGGGGGGGGGCAATTTTTTCTCTTATAGCAGCAGGCCAGTGTTAGCATACAATGAAATGATGCAGATGGCATCAAAAGAACATTAAAGCACAAGAAAGAAATCTGTACAGTGAGTTAAAGCAAACATCTCTTCACTGTTGGGGGCTGCTAAGGGCTTCCCATCCCACCATAAAATAAAGTGGCCCCTTATAGTCATGTGTGAAAAGCAGTTTTAGTTCAGAATTCATGCACTCCCACCAGCATTCAGAGCCATACTGATACATTCTTGCCTAAAGAAGTTCAACTCCATGGTGAACAAGGATTCCTGAACCAAGCTCTGTAGCGTTTACCTACTTGAAAATGCTTTGTTTTTCAGGATGGCTGTTGTGTTTTCATTTGTTTTTGCAGGCCCAGGGATTTGTTCTGGCTAACAAAAATGCCTGTGAAAATTTTATATTTCATCATGTATTCATATTTTAAGTGTTTTTGTACATCTTTAGAGGAACAATTTCAGGGCTAATGACGCAAATGCTAACATGCTTATGATCCCTCGTTCTTCAATATTACAACAGTTGTGTTTTAATCTGTCTTTGGAGGAACAGAGCTGATTCAAGGCTAATGAAAAGGTGCTTTCATGCTTTAGTATCATGTCCGTTGTGTTTTCGCATGCCGTTAGAGGACCAATTTTAGGGCTAATGAAACAGATGCTAACATGTTAATGATCTGTCTTTCTCTAGTATTACTGTTGTGTTTTATCTGTCTTTGGTGAAACAGTGCTTTGTCAAAGCTAATGAGAAACGTGGTCTCGTGCTTTAGTGTTATGAGTTTTGTGTTTTTGAAGGAAAAATTTCAAGGCTAATGAAGCAAATGTAAACATGCTAATGATCTGTTTTTCTCCAGTATTCCTGGATTTGCTGTATTTTAGTTTTGTCTTTGGAGGGACAGTGCTACTGAAAAAGGAGCTAACATGCTAATGTTTTGTCATGCTAATGTTTGGTAGTACTAGTCATACTAGTACTTGTAGTACTAGTGCTAACAAAAAAGAGAGAAAAAGATATCATACTCATATGTTGTCAGGCCTTTTTAGCCTCTGAGCTCAGCTGACTGTAGCATTTACAGTTTTATTTTGCTCCTAACACCAAAGGAGCAAAATTGCCTTGTTCATTAACATCTCCCCATTTTCACTCCATAATATAACAAATGTAGTGTTTAAAAAGCTCTCACAGCTTTCCTCAATTCTGCAGGGCTATGCTTGCTTCCAACTGCCGAACAAACAAAGGGGGAAACTTTTGCCTGCAGCATACTGGTCTGCGGATTAATCTTAAAGAGTCTGTTGATGTTTTATTCTTCTTCTGTCAGATTTAAGAGTGCTTAATAGGCTTATTCTTTGGGTGAAATGTGCCTGGGCCCCCTGCTCTCTCTGCCTGACAGATGAACCCTATAACACATTCCCTTTGTGGGGAGGATAACAAGGTAGAGACTATGGCCTGTTAAGAGTCTTGCTTTAACCTTTAGCCTAGCAGAAGCTCTAAAGTGGGGCAAACAAGAGTCAACAAGTCTTGAAATTTGGTTCTAACTCTTAAATAATTTAGAGACTCCATATCCTCCTCTTTTTCAGCCAATCAATTATTCATCCCGTTTGAAAGTAGATTTAATTTGATTTGGTCTCTTCTGATCTGCCTCCCATGGCATAGAGAGAGAGAGAGCGGGAGGGAGAGATAGTGAAAGAGAGAGGAAGACCTAGTTCATTTCCCCAGGATTCTCCAGAATTAGAGCCGTGCTGTCAGTGGTCCTGGAGCTCCAGCCAAATTCAGTTACAGGCCTGATGTAATTAAGCCAAGAGAGAGACGGAGCCTGAGAGTAGGCCTGTTCAGAGCAACCTTGGCCTTCAACTCTGGCCCTCAGCCCCACTGAGCCACAGACAGGGCTTCAGACAACCCCCACTCACACACACACACACTCACACACACACACACACACACACATACACACACACACTCACCATCACTTAATTAGCCCTGCTCATTGGGACTAAGTCAAATCACCTGCTTTACTGAGAGGCCTCTTCCATTCTTCAGCAGCCAACAACGCTTGAGAGCCTCCGCGGAAGTGATTTGGAACACTGCTTGTGCCTCTTGTTTGCTCGGAAATCAAGCTGAGGGCAGCACCAGATCACTCGTTCTTGACCTTGTTTTCAAACACAAAGTGGAAAGAAATCGCTTATCTGGAAACATCCATTCGCGCACAGTAATACATTTGTTTGCAGAGTCTTTTTTGTAGGTGTAGGTGCTCAAACGCCCAAACTGCATGCCTAGTTCATTGAGTGATCTCAAGCTGAATTGGTTTCTGGTATGCTGTCTTAAAAATTCATAAAAGTATGTACAAATTTCAGGTCTCATGATAGTTGATACTACTGCTTTCGGGATGCTAACACACACACACACACACACACACACACAGAGTTTGTATAATCTGCACAGAAAAGCAGTACAATGGGATGCTCTAAAGCAGCTGCACATCATCTTAAGGTCATCATACCCAATACTAATCGTCTGCCAGAGGAATATAAAGCCTCCCATCATTGAGCAGTGGAACTGTGTTCTCTGGAATGATGGAACACCACTAAATACCTTTGGGATGAGTTAGAGTGGCATTTGTGATCCAGAACTAATCATCCAAGATCAGCTGTTACAGTAAATCTGTACAAGTTGCAACTTGGTTTGTGACACGCAATACTTTGACTGAAATGTTTGAACAATAACAACCCCGTAAATTATGGGGCACTAAAGTGTAGCATAAAGTATATGTGGTTGCCATGTACTGGAGTAGTAAATGTAGAGCCAGTCTTTGGGTAATATGGGCTGCACTGATATAGTCCAGTACCAACGCTCTGTCAAGGCACTAACGGCGCATCCACAGCCATAAATGCACAGTAGATACACAGCATTCTTTATGTATCTATTGAGAGAGAGATTGAAGAACGTGAATGAATGGAAGAAATTCTTAAATGCATTTTTTTTATTTTGTTCAGATATAAAAAAGTGTCAATAAATTTATATTCTCCAAAATTGTTAATAATTCTCTCAGTTTCTTTGCCTTTTCTTTACAGTTCCAAAGACAAGTGGTACTCTTGGGAGAAAAAATGTTCGTAACATCACACAGAGTTTAGCCTCACACTTGTCTTAGAGTGTGGAAGTCAAGCACAGAGTGGATTAAACTGAATAACAGGTTAACAGAAATAAAGAAAATATTTGGAAAACAGTGAAGAATTTTTAAGAGAATATTTGAAAACCATTTGCGTGTAAGCTTCTTCATTTCAAATTTCAAGTTTGAAACGTTTGTCCGTGGCACGACGGGTCTCAGATAAGCACGTCATTAACATGCCCTTCAAACAGCCTTCTCCAAAGACTTTTATTCTCTACTTCCTTTTTTTATCTTATTTCCTGTTCCTGGCTGTGGTAACAGAGGGAAATCCCATGGGCACCAGGAGAAGTGCTTCTGCTGGCGAAACAGATGGAGACACACTGGGACATTACCCCACACACACACACACACACACACACACACACAGAGTACTCAGTAGTGTGGTTACCTAGGCCAGGCCTGGAGAGATTAAGGTGAAATGTCCTCGTCACTGAACTAGCTGTGCTGATATCCAGGCTTTAGCAGATCTGCACTATCAGCATGATTGAAAACGTATAAGCCTTCAAGGAAAAGCTCAGTGCTAGGCTGCATCAGGGATTATTCTGACCTGCGGTGATAGTTGGCAGTGCATGGCTGGAGAATAAGAAGTGTGTGTGAATTTGAAGGTTCTCTCTCTCTCTGTATTTGTTAATGAGCATAATGTTGTTTACAGTCTTATTAATTACTTTTTTTTAATAATTCTTTGTTTTTCTTACCGATGTGGCAGTTATGTATACATTTCTTAAGGATGCACCAACATGGCAATTTATTTTTATGTGCAGACCAGCTGATATCAGTACCAACACAGACATTCTTAAAATGTAGCCAGTATGGAGAAATGAAATACCTATATAGAGAAATTAATACATTTTAGCACATTTAGCACAGCATCCCAGTGTTGCTTAACTTATTCTCTTCTGGAGTACAGTTAATGCACTTTCACATGTTGGAAATATTGGTCAAATCTAAATATCTGTTCATTTCTGATGTATATTTTAAGGCAAATGGTCCAAATAGTGTGATATCAGTGTGCAATGCATTAGATCATTTGTGTTTTGACTCTAGCTTAAGTCCATTTTATACCAGACTTGGTAACTGTGCTAGGCATTCTAGGCATTTCTATCCAGAAGAAGTACAAAAATGTATTTATCTTGCTATATTGTGCAATCTAGATCCAGAATCAAAATAACACAGAGCTCAGTTTTAGGTTGTAGCACTTTTAAGCAACATTGCCCTTGTATAAACCATGCGAAGGTTCTACACTGTTAAACTGGTGGGAAATGTGACTGCAGAAGCCTCTTTCAGACACATTCAGCCCCTTACATAAAGTTTCTTTATTTGATAACCAGAGTGAAGACATCTGCAGGTTGTATTAACACACCTATAACCGCAAAAACAAATGTGGACAGAAAACACCCTTTGCTTCATTAACGTGACATCAGGTGTGAAATGGCAAGAGTTGTGTAGGCTTGCCATGCACACAACCTCTGGTGTAAAACTGGCCTTTCACTCATAAATACACAGACGTTTAACTTTCGAAGTACTGATAATGGTGTGAGTTGAAGTGTGATAGATGTGAGATCGTGTGTGTAAAGGGACTTTATTTAGCCTCTTTGTGTGTGTGTGCATGACCTAGGAAAGGGGTTATGACCTTTGTGACCTGTCCATCAAGTTGAAGCAGTATGTTTAAGCCTGGCGGGCTAGAGCACTTTCACAGTCTGCCAGTCTACAAAACGAGAGAGAGACAGATGGAGAGAAGTAGAGAGGAACAGAGAGAAAGTGGTGGGGGAGTTGAGGGACAGATTGGATTCAGAGTGACCAGACTATCCACTCTAATCCCCCGTAATGGACGCCTATTGTTCTGGCAGGCTCAGGTCAGAGTTCAAGTGGAGTGGCTGCTTTGCATTTCCCACACAGCATCAGCATACTGCTCTAATTTACCATTAACCCCTTAAACCCCGAAACATGCAGATGTCATTTAGAATGTCAGTTCAAAGGCTTTAAAGTGCATCCATTACTGATACAAATGCTCAGTTGCGCACACACAGTGACCCCTTCTAGTCAGGCGTGAACACACCTCAGCACGGCACACAGTGTGAACTTCTTTCTCTGCATTTAATACAGTCACCAAGTGACACAGTGGGCTAACACCAACGAGGGCCAGACAATATGAGCTACGGACAATATGAAGTAAAGTGGCCCCTTATAGTAACACGTAAACACACCACAGCTCAGCACACAGTGTGAACAGTGTGAAATTCTCTGCATTTAACCCATTCATCAAGTGAAGCAGTGCTAGCAATGCAGTGCCCAGGGAGCAGTGTGTGGGGACGGGACCTTGCTCAAGGGTACCTCAGTGATGACACTTAGCAGTGTTGGGATTCGAACTCACAACCTTCTGATTGCAGGGGCAACTCACTAACCACTAATCACTGCCCCAAATAACCTGCACTGAAAAGCATTGCCAGTAGAACGTGACGTTCTGGAGGAGCCACACATCAGCCTAAGGTCACCGTCCCCAGTACCAAAGGTTAGCTAGAGGACTATAAGCTATGAGTTGTGGAGCAGTGCATCTACGTTACCTTGTGACTGAACACAGTCAAATCCTCACAGCAGTGTTCTAGCGTAAAGGAGTTCAAAAGAATAGAGGCTATTAAGTCAGGGAGTGTAAAAATCACTCCTTTCCCTTCTCTGTCTGTTATCCTGTTTCTTTTCCTCTGTCTCTGCAGAGACAGAGCGGTTTGTAGAAAGTAGCTTAAAGCAATAGTTTGGTGACAAATCAAATTGACAGTTTCCCCCACCCAACCCAGATTAAGTTGATCAGCCAGGACAGGTTTGGTGTCTCAAGTTTGCGTCTTTAATTTTGCTCTGGAGTCAGGAGCTAATGTTGCTAAGAAGTGAACGTGTGCCCTACCAATTATCATCATGCCTTTCTAACCGCACTCTTGCCTCAACTTTTCAAATAGACTTGCTTATGTGGTTTCTGACAGTGTACGATATTAATCCACAAACGTGGACAAGATTAGACAAAATGTATGCTTTAAAATGGCTGTAACTACTGTTTTTAGATTAGGAGACATACTTTTGTTCATTTTTATGGAAAACAGTGTGTTAAGCAGTATGAAAATTATGTTTTTGCAGGCACTCATGTCATAGAAGGCATCAGCGCAGTGTGCAGTGTGTTAGAAAAGTGTAATCAGACACTCTGTGATACTGTAGTGAAATATAGAAAGGCATGCAGGCAGTGGAATTGATTTGACCTAGCGCTCTGTGTGTGTGCGTGTGTGTGTGTCTCTTCTGCTGTAGAGAACTAATCGATGCTGTGTGTGTGACGTCCCTGTAAAGAGAGTACAGGTAGAACACGGCCAGTGGCCTCTGCTGTCTGATCTGCTCACACACTGTGAGGCCTGTGTCTTCACCTCTGTGTGTCTGTGTTTGTGTGAGGAGGGGTCACTACAGGTTCAGACTAGGGGTCAACTAATTATCCATCTGGCTGATAATCAGAGACAGTATTCATCGGTTATCTGTTCCTCTTTTTTTTTTGCCTTTCAACTTCTGCATTTCCTACTTTTTATGTAATGAATTTACATCTTTAATGCAACCACAGGTGAAAAACACACTCAATCCCACCCCCAACAGCTACTGGATTGGTTAAAATAAATTGTTTATTATTATTATAATTTACAGTTTCCCTGTATCAAATATGTGTAATCATATAATTACCTGAGTTTAATGAATTGAGTTTTCCCCAACAGCAAACTTCATTCTATACACATGAAATTTGAAACTACAAACTTGAGGTTCTGCTGGTGTGGGTTTCCTCTCTTTCATTTAAGGACGCAAAAGTGATTTGAGTACTAATAGCTCTTCCTTGACGAGTGTCCTGTCTGCTGGATGCTACTTTAAAATCAAGTGTGTATACCCTGTTTATCATTCACCACAGTTATTGCTAACACAGTAAGAGAGTACTGACATTGTGATAATTTTTTTTTTTAATTAAATTACAGTTTAATTTACATTTAAGTAATTTTCATTAAAAAGTATGTTTGTTTTGTGTCAGAATGTACATTTTCACAGTATAAATTTCACATTTCACGGCGAGTGAATATCATCACCGTGTATTGATTATCAGGCCTGAACACACGAGTCGACACCCTCTCACAGCCTCCTGGTTGGGCAGCAGTGGCATGCGGCTCCTCTCGCTCCGTTGCAGAACTGAGCGGCTCAGGAGGTCCTTTGTCTCCATGGCAATAAGACTCTTTAATGCTCTTTGACCCTTTTTTGTTTTTGTTGTCCTATTTTTTGTTATTCTATCTGTTTTTACTATTATATCTATTGTAATTTTTTATTTACGAATGAGCTATTGGATATCTGGATTTCTCCGTGATAAATAAAATTTCTGTCTATCTATCAATCTACCTATCTATTCAATTACACATCAGACTAGAGCTGGGAGACATGAACATGCTGGACTGTGCTGGTGATTGGTGCTGGCAGTCTGCTAACTTTGCATGCAGTAATGCTTGAGCTTTGTCTCTATAGCTGGTTTAAATCTGTCATTTTTATGATACACGCAGTTGTTCAGTGTTCTCAGAACAGCATAAATGTGACATTTTAACAGTAACGAGAGCATCATCATATTGCCCACCCCTAGTGTCCCACAGTGATATTCATTTACAGCATCGAAAAGCAACGTGTAGTTATTTAGGGTTAAGTGCAGTGAAGTTCATCTTATGGCTGCTTCAAACTGCCTTAAAAGAACAGCTTAAAGTACACAAACACTACACAAACAGCAAATCCCTCTTCTGTTCTTTTCAGGTTCTTTTCTGTTGTTGGTTGCAATACTGTGTATGGTTCCCTTCGCTGCAGATTGAAGCGAGTGGCATAATACAATCAAATAATAATAATACAGTCAAAATACACCATGTAATGTTAGGGATGGGTCGGAATCTTTGAATTTTCCAATGGTCGTGAGAGTTTGAAAAATCAAATAGTTAGTTGCTTTCTTACACATTGGATTTAGCGCCTGTTTGACAACATGCAGCACTTATTAGAGATACGAGATAAACCTTTATTACATACATTTAGCTGTATAGATCAGTCCAGAAAAAAAAAAAAAAGATTTTTAGAAACAGCTCACTATACAAAACATAACGTGTGGAAATAAAAAAAAACAACCTTAGGCTGTGACACACATTTTCAGTTTCAACTCCCGTTTAGGTGTGCAGTGACAGAAACAGCAAAAAACAAACACCAACACTATTTATTGCTCACATCACTGCTGTGATTGATCTTTTAAAAGAATTCAACTCAAAACTAAAGCATTGAATTGTCACCAGTATTTGTGCCAAGGGAGCCATTTTAATGCCATTTAAATTCACAACTTGTTGGGAAATAGTAAATAGGAACTTTAGCTTAACTATGAGGTACTGCCACGCGTGGACCTCAGAACTGGGAAAAAACCCCCTGAAACTAAGAACACTTTTTTTCATGAGGAATCAATAATATTCAGTATAACTTTGCTTGTGATTTTTCTCTGTTGTTCTGCCACTGTATTTGGATGTAATGAGCCACATTCAGAATCAGATAACTGTTTGCAATTATTGTATTTGGTTAGCATTACAGGCTCTGCTTGGTTACATTCAAGCTTTGAATAAGCCCTGTCTGTTTTTTCCATGACGTGCTTACAGGTGACTGCAAAAGTCTGCATACCCTTGGTCAGTTTACATGTTATAGTGACCTACAGAAAGCAAACTTAAGCTAATACTGCTGGTTTAAACATAAAACAGATCACAGGCCACGTTTTATATTTTTGTTTTCTTTTCAACATTTTAAAGTAAATAAGCAGTAATTGTACATTTAAATGCGGAGAAGAGTGTTCTTTTCCCTTAGAAAACCAGCAAAGCGTGTTTAGTCCAGGGTAATACAAACTTTCGCACTTGGTCCGAATGCAGACTGGTTAAGAATTGGTCACATATGAGCTCATTTTAATTTGTGGGTCTGGTTTATTTGTTGTTTGTTTGTTGTTTTATGATCTTTTAATTTTGTTCCGGGACTCCCTCCCCCCCCCCACCTCATCGACCCACCACTGCTCTGTGTTCTGGGACCTCATCACTTACAAATGAAGCCCTGCCTACTATGGATTTGTGGTCTTGGTCTGAGTTTAATATAGTACAGAAATGATGTGGAAACCATGTGGAGTATAGTCTCTATCATTGGTGGGGTCCACCTGACATGCATGGCGGATGGAGAGGTGGTATTATTTTTCGAACAATACATTACAAATTTCAGCTGTGGTGGTGGCCTAGTGAGTAGGATACATGCCTCTGGACTTGACTCCTACCCTCAGCACCACCCCCCCGGGGTCCTGAGCAAGACCCTTAACCCCAAGTTGCTCCGGGGAGACTGTCCCCTGTAGTTAGGGAATGGAAGTCCCTTTGGATAAAAGCGTCTGATAAATGTAAATATGAGCAGATTTGACTGAAATGCCCATCACTTGTAGCACAAGTTTATTTAACCTAATTAATGTTAACTTAAATGTCACCTGACATTGTGATATTAATATATATTTGGAAAATATTGTGATACAGATTTTTTTTTTTATCATTACCATCCAGTATTTCCTTGATGTAAGGAATTACACCATTCCACCTCCCTGAATGTGCTCACACATGCAAATGATCGCTATGAATTGTTAAAGGTCTCCATAAATCGGTCGGGAGCATTAAACGTGTCAAACTCTGAAATGCATCTCCATAGTTCCAGCTATTCTTCATCCCCGTCCCCAAGTCCTGGGCAGCCTCCGGCCCTTCATTCGATATTTTTGAATTGCTCTTCACAAGACTATATATCATTGCAAATGTTGTGCTCATTACAGAACAGTACAGGACAAAAGGATTTTCTGAGTACAGGACAAAAGTATTCTCATGCAGCTCAACCTCGTCTGTGAAGTAATGTTCATTTCTGTAACATTTAAAACAAAGATAGTATCTTAGAAAGGGTTACAAGCAAAGAGCAGACAAAAACGAAAAACAATCTGCACAAAACAACATAACACGCACCTATAATATCAAAATTGGACCTCTAAAAGTCAACGGTATTTGTTGTAAGGAAAGTATGCATCTGATCCTGACATGAAGACTGTTCTGAAGATTTAGAGCCACGAATGAGAGAGCCCAGTCATCCTTTAACTTAAACAAGGGCCTCAATATCAGTATTAACAGCGAAGTGAGATGCAGCAAAATTTGTCTGCAAAAGTGCTGCACTGAATTTACTTGATCTCAGATATGAAGGTGATTTCTGTGTGAATGAAATGTGGTCATCACCCACAGTTATTGCACAATTATTGTTATTTATTGTGTTGCTTGTGTATCAAGCTGTGTATCAGGTCCTCTCTGTGACGCGCCTTTTTGATGGCGGAGCGGTATTAAAATGTAAGCTCATCATTCAAACAGCTTAACACAGCATGCACAGGAATTAAAATGGTTTTCAATGCGCTAATTGGATATGCTGACCGCCAGGCTTAAACCTGTCAGCAACTGCTTTTGTTTCTGACTCACGGCAGCATCGCAAAAACACTAACGGCAGTTGCATTATCTCAATAGGCAAATGTGCCTCAAATTACAGTGTCAACTGAAAGTCTCTATTTGGGTGGTTACTTTAAGTCACCGCTTCAAGGGTAATTCCACCAATATTTCTGTAGTTGTTGTAAATATACTCCTTTAGACTGTTTAGACTTCAGAGTGAAACACAAATACAGCCATTTTATTTACCATCCTAAACATCCGGTGAACCCACATTTGTCTTATGGTAAAATATTTGTACATAAAAAAGACTATATTTGAGTACTGTTTTTAATATCCTGTATGTACAGTCATTTGTAGAAGTTTCAACACTCCTGGTCGAATGACATGTTTTGAATGTAAGTAAAAATAAGTGACCAACTTGCAACTATAGGGAACATACTGCATATTACACATCGGTACATAAGTGCATCATTTCTATTAGCTGAGGTTACCCTATTGAGGAAAACAAAATATATATTTTAAAAAATATAAAGTAAACTTGAACCTTGACATTTGTCAGGCGCTCTTATTCAGAGCAGATTTAAACATGTTACAGATGTAGTTTAATGTAGAATTAGGAGTTCTGGCCATGGATTTTATTGGTGCAGTGTGGTGTGTTGCCCAGATGGATAATTGAACCAGTATGAAGGACATTATCCAATATGGTAATTTCAGCAAATAAGCATTTTGCATTAAACTGAGCAGCAGTGTGTTCTCTATAGAGAACAGGGAAATGTAAATTATGCATGGGAAAAAAGGATTCTGCAAAGTAATCTAATCACTGGGTAAGAAAGCTTTAGCGTTAGCTCATTTAAAGAGGTTGCTTCTGTTGTTGGTGCAAGAAGACTCGTTATCTTGGACATAAGGTGCAGTCAAAACTTTGACAAATGTAAGATATCATTCAAAATGCGATCCTCATGACTTGAAAAACTGACCTTTTGGAATTGGAATTTCAATATAAAAACTACCCATTACTTCACGATATACAGGAAAGTATAGTTTTGAGGTAATTTATCACAATAATGAGAACACTAGGGATGCTCCGATCAGGATTTTTGCCACCGATACCAAGTACTGATTTTTTGTCTAGGTGATCGGCCGATACCAATGCCGATTCTGATGCTTCAAGTTTATATAACTGACATGTAAGCTC
>JBBIGA010022196.1:0-14406 GCA_037576975.1 Alestes dentex | reverse complement strand
GTCTCTCGTATAACCGCGGTGGCTGGCACGAGTTTTACCGACCCTTTTAGTCTTGACTAAGTCAAGTTTTCACTTATAGCTTAATGTTTACTACTGCTGAATTCCCTTGGGGGTGTGGCAAAGCAAGACGTCTTGGGCGGGGGTTGTGCCTGATGTCAGCTCCTCAACTTCAGTGGGAGGTTGGGGGCATTCTCACGGGGGTGCGGATACTTGCATGTATGAATTAGACTAAAGCTGATAGTAAAGTCAGGACCAGGCCTTTATGCTGATGAGACTTTTCAGGGTCTATCTTAACATCTTCAGTGATATGCTTTAATTAAGCTACATTAGCTAAGGTTATACATTATTTTTTTAAAAAAAGTGGTTTTGTTGAGTTATGTATGTTAGGGTCGAGGCATAAAAAAATAGTTTTTTGGTCGAGGAAAGGCTATTAAATTAGATAAATTTTGTTTTTCAAACATAACAATGTATAACAACACATCTCTCAACTTGTTGATTGCGCTGGTCGAGACATACCTGGTTTAGGGGTTTGACAGGAGATATATGTACTCTTTCGACGTAGGGGGGTAGGGGGGTGTGTCGAGAAAAAACCAAGATTAAGATTAAGTGCCAACAGGGGGGATATCTTAGAGATCAATGAGGTTAATACTGATAGTTTATGCACTTGATAAAAACATATGTGGTTATTATATGAATGATTTTGAAGGTCTACATTAATTATCACTGGTCCAAGGAAATGTTCTACCTTGATGTTTTTTACTCCGAAAGTGACCAATGTCTAATGAAGGTGAGCCGAAAAAAAAAAACCCTATGCATATGAGAGAACGCCTTGGCATGGTGGGTTATGAACAGTCGATACCCACCTCAATAATCAGATGTCCCGTGGATTTCACTGTTAGAGGAGTTAAATATTTATGGCCCTGAAATAGGAACCAGATGCCAGTAATAGTTCACTAAGTGAAACCCCCACAATTGTTGTCCGTGACCTATCAAGGATAATTAACATTAAGTTATAAATGGTTGGTGGTCTCTTACTACATTAATATATTGAGGGCCGATATTAATTGAGTCAAACATAGAAAAATTTGTGATGGAGTTATGGGGATTATTCGATTTATCAGGTTAATTTATTGATTTTGTAGGAACTATTATAATGCTTTATTTGAGTCTTGGATGAATGGTGATGTTATAATGTATGGGACAATGATATGGTTAATTATAATGTAATGTTTTTAACCCATGATGTAAGATAATACATATTATGTACTATACCATATGTAATATATACCATATATGTAGGGGGATCATTATGTATGATATACCATGGTATGCACTTAAAATTTCATAGTCCTAAGATAGGGGACAGAAAATAGTTTAGTTTAGAATACTAGCTTTGGGGGTTAGTGGTAGGAGTTAAAATCTTCTTTTTCTGGGCACTAAGAAGGGGCTTAGTCTTCAGTCTTCGGATTACAAGACCGATGCTTTATGTTAAGCTATTAGTGCATGATCAGTTAAGTCATTTGTTTTCATATCAGGCAATGAGTGGGTTAATAAAGAGGAATAGTATGAAGTATAAAACGGAGGCAATTTGGCCGATAATAATGAATGGGTGTTCAACGGGCATGCCTCCAATTCATGTGAGGATTGCAACGTCTGCAATTAGGGCTCAGAATAGGAATTGAGAGAGTGGGCGGAATGTGAGGCCTTGTTGTTTTGAGGTGTGTAAAAGTGGGATTAGTATTAGGACGAGGATGGAGAAAAGTAGCGCCAGGACCCCCCCTAGTTTGTTCGGGATTGATCGTAGGATTGCGTAGGCAAATAAGAAGTATCATTCGGGTTTAATGTGGGGGGGAGTGACTAAGGGGTTAGCGGGGGTGAAGTTTTCCGGATCTCCGAGGAGGTTGGGTGAAAATAGGGCCAAGGATGTTAGGGTAATAAGTAGAATAATAAACCCTAGGATGTCTTTATATGAAAAGTAGGGGTGGAATGGGATTTTGTCTGCGTCTGAGTTTAGACCAAGGGGGTTGTTGGAGCCAGTTTCGTGGAGGAAGAGGGCATGAAGGGCGGTGGCGGCCACAATTGCAAATGGGAGCAGGAAGTGGAAGGCGAAGAATCGTGTTAGGGTGGCATTGTCTACGGAGAAGCCCCCTCAGATTCATTGTACTAGGGTATCTCCAATATAGGGGACTGCGGAGAGTAGATTGGTGATTACGGTGGCGCCTCAGAATGATATTTGTCCTCAGGGTAGGACGTAACCCACGAATGCTGTTATTATGACCAAAAGGAGGAGGATAACACCAATATTCCATGTTTCTTTGTAGAGGTAGGAGCCGTAGTACAGGCCTCGGCCAATATGAAAATAGATGCAGATGAAGAAGAATGATGCTCCGTTGGCATGGATGTTTCGAATAATTCAGCCATAGTTCACGTCTCGGCAGATATGGACCACTGAGGAAAAGGCTGTTGTGATGTCTGAGGTGTAGTGTATAGCTAAAAAAAGTCCGGTTAGGATTTGGGTTATTAAGCATAAGAGTAGGAGAGAGCCAAAGTTTCATCATGCTGAGATGTTGGAGGGGGCGGGGAGGTCAATTAGTGCATTGTTGGCAATTTTTAGAAGAGAGTGAGTTTTTCGCAGGCTGGCCATTAAGTGTTCTTGTAGTTGAATAACAACGGTGTTTTTTCAAGTCATTAGTCTTGGTTAAAATCCAAGTAGGAACTATGAATTATATTTTTTCTTTTTTATTGTTAGGGCTGGTGGTTGGTTTGGTGGCAGTTGCTTCTAATCCGGCACCTTATTTTGCGGCTTTGGGATTGGTTGTAGCGGCTGGGGTTGGTTGTGGAGTTTTGGTCGGACATGGCGGATCTTTTTTATCTTTGGTGTTGTTTTTGATTTATTTGGGGGGGATGCTTGTGGTGTTTGCTTATTCGGCAGCTTTAGCTGCTGAGCCCTTTCCTGAGAGCTGGGGGGATCGTTCTGTTGCAGGTTATGTTTTTATGTACATTTTAGTGGTGGTTTTTATAGGGGTCTGGGTTTTTGGGGGGTGATATGAGGGGTATTGAGCGGTTATGGATGGTAAAGAATTTTTTATGGTTCGAGGGGATGTAAGTGGGGTTTCTGTGGTTTATTCCGTTGGAGGGGGGATATTGGTTGTTTGTGGTTGGGTTCTTTTGTTAACTTTGTTTGTAGTGCTTGAGTTGACTCGGGGTTTGAGTCGGGGAGCGCTTCGAGCAGTTAGGCTATAATAAATATTGTTGCTATTATGCTGGTTAGGAGGAATATGGTTAGGTAAGTTTTGATTATTCCTTGTTGGATGTTGCTTGTTGAGGTGGCGAGTTTAATTTGTGCAGAGGACAGTCCTTTTGGGCCTGTTTTTTCTGTCCATGTTTGGTCTACAAGTTGGGTGGCAATAAGTTGCCCTAGGGTGAGGTTAAATTTAGGCACTATTCGGTGGGTAATGGTGGGGAAGTAGCCTAGTATGTTGGAAAATTGATAGGCGGGGTGGGTTGGTAAAATTTTAAATTGTTTTGACACCAGAGAGGCTAATTCTAGCGAAATTAGGAGCCCCATGATAGTAACAATTAGGGCGGTTATTTTTAAAATTAGGGGTATGGTTATTGTGGGTGTTTTTAGTGGGGGAAAATTTAATGAAATGATTAATCCTGCAGTAATGCTTCCTCAGGCTAGGCGTTTGAGCGGGTTTATGATTGTGGGGTTGTTTTCATTAATGGGGGAGAGGGGAAGAAATCGAGGGGTCCCCATGGTGACAAGAAAAATTATTCGGAGGCTGTAGGCCGCAGTAAAGGCGGTGGCAATTAGAGTAAGGATTAGGGCTCAGGCATTAAGATGGGAGGTGTTTAGGGCTTCGAGGATGGCGTCTTTGGAAAAAAATCCTGCTAGGAAGGGGGCGCCAGTTAGTGCTAAGCTGCCAATAGTGAGGCAGGATGATGTGACTGGCATGGATTTATGGAGTCCGCCCATTTTTCGGATGTCTTGTTCATTGTTAAGGTTGTGGATGATGGAGCCCGAACAGAGAAAAAGTATGGCCTTGAAGAAGGCGTGGGTGCAGATGTGTAGAAATGCTAGTTGTGGTTGGTTAAGTCCAATGGTTACTATTATTAGACCGAGTTGGCTGGATGTGGAGAAAGCAATAATTTTTTTGATATCATTTTGGGTTAGTGCACAGGTGGCTGTAAATAGAGTAGTTAGGGCTCCTAAGCAGAGGCAGATAGTAAGTGCTAGTTGGTTGTTTTCTATTAGTGGGTGGAGGCGGATTAGAAGGAAAATTCCTGCAACCACTATTGTGCTTGAGTGAAGTAGGGCGGAGACTGGTGTTGGGCCTTCTATGGCGGAGGGGAGTCATGGGTGGAGGCCAAACTGGGCTGATTTGCCTGTTGCGGCAAGGATTAGGCCTAGGAGGGGGAGGGTCATGTTTATGTCTTTGGAGACAAGAAGGATTTGTTGAATTTCTCAGGAGTTGAGGTTTGTTGCGATTCAAGCTATGCTTAAGATTAGTCCGATATCGCCTACTCGGTTGTATAGGACTGCTTGAAGGGCTGCTGTGTTAGCGTCAGTGCGGCCGTACCATCAGCCAATAAGTAGGAAGGACATGATGCCGACGCCTTCTCAGCCAATAAATAGTTGAAATATGTTGTTGGCTGAGACTAAGACTATTATTGCTATGAGAAATAGAAGGAGATACTTGAAGAAGCGGTTTATGTGCGGGTCAGAGTGTATGTATCAGGTTGCGAATTCTAGAATTGATCAGGTAACAAATAGGGCAACTGAGGTAAAGATTAGGGAGTAGTGGTCGAATTTGAAGCTGGTGTTAATATCAAAGGTTATGATGTTGGTTCAGTGTCAGTTAGTGGTAATGCTTTCTGTTCCTTGGTCTAGAAAAATTATTAGGGGGATGAGGCTGGAGAAGAATGCGGTTTTTACAGCTGTCTTGACATGGGTAGAAGCTCAAAGGGGGGACAGGGGGTTTGGTTTGAGGGTGCTTAGAAGGGGAATTATAAGGATAAAAAGAGTTAATATGAAGGATGACGAGAGGAGTAGAGGAGCTGTGTGCATAGCTGTGACTTGGATTTGCGCCAAGAGTTTTTGGTTCCTAAGACCAACGGATGAGCTGTTATCCTTTCATAGCTCGAGGAGAGTTGCGGGGTTTAACCGCAAAGTTAAGAGTTAGCAGTTCTTGTTGTCTCGGGAGACCACCCTCGGTGGACAAGGGGGTTTTAACCCCTATTTCTAGAACCACAATCTAGTGTTTTTTTAAAACTATGTCTACAGTAGCATCATCCTCACATAAGTTCTGGTTTTAGGATGAGTAATAAAACGGGAAGAAGGTGGAGTGCCAGGAGAAGGTGTTCTCGGGTGTGGAAGGGTGGAAGGTTAATAATATGGTTGGGGGTGGGCCCTCGTTGAGTTAAGAGGAAGAGGTAAAGGGAATATGCAGCTGTAATTAAGGTGCCGGTGCCGGTTATTATAAGTGTTCAAGGGGATCAGTTGAACAGTGTGGTGATGATGAGCAGTTCTCCTATGAGGTTGGGTAGAGGGGGGAGGGCGAGGTTGGCCAGGTTTGCAATAAATCATCACGTTGTCGTAAGAGGAAAGATTAGCTGTAGTCCGCGGGCTAGAATTATTGTTCGGCTGTGGGTTCGTTCATAAGTTGTATTGGCGAGGCAGAATAGGGCAGAGGAGACCAGGCCGTGGGCAATTATAAGGATGATGGCTCCTGTAAAGCCTCAGGGGGTTTGTGTTAAGATGCCGCCTGCAACTAGGCCTATGTGGCTTACAGAGGAGTAAGCGATTAGTGATTTTAAGTCTGTTTGGCGTAGGCAGATTGAGGCAGTTATGATAATTCCTCAGAGTGCTAGAATAATAAAAGGATACGCTATTTCTTTGGTGAGGGGTGTTAGCACAATTATTATTCGTATCATTCCGTACCCGCCTAGTTTTAGTAGGATTGCGGCTAGGACCATGGAGCCAGCAATTGGCGCTTCTACGTGGGCTTTGGGGAGTCACAGATGGACTCCGTAGAGTGGTATCTTTACTAGAAATGCGATGAGACAGCTTATTCATCAAATTTTGTCTCCCCATGAAGAGAGTAGGGCTGGCTGGGAGTGTTGGAGGATTGTCAGAGATAGCGTTTCTATATTTTGTTGAAGTAGTAATAGGGCAACTAAAAGAGGAAGTGAGCCTATCAGTGTGTAAAATAAAAAGTATGTTCCCGCATTGAGGCGTTCAGCTTGATTACCCCAACGGGTAATAATAATTAGTGTTGGGATTAGGGTGGCCTCAAATATAATGTAAAATAGAATTAATTCGGTTGCTCCGAATGCTATAATTAAGAATACTTGTAATGAGGCTAAGAGGGAGATGAAGGTTCGTTGACGGTTTAGGGGTTCGGGTCCAATGTGATTTTGGCTGGCAATAATTATAAGCGGAAGTAATCAGCAGGTTAAAATTAGCAGGGGGGTAGAGAGCGGGTCTGTCCCTATATAGATGTTTGAGGCTGTTCAGCCTGTTTCTGTGTTTCACTTGAGCCAGCCTAGGCTGGCTGTTGCAATTAGAAGGCTTTGAGCTGTTGTTGCGGTTCAGAGTCATTTTGCAGGGGTTAATCAGATTGTGGGAAAAAGTATGGTTGTTGGGATAAGAATTTTTAACATTGTAAGAGGTTTAGGTTTTGAAGGTGGTCTGTGCCGTGGGTGCGGGCTGTGGCAACTAGGAGGGCGAGGCCGGCGCCGGCTTCGCAGGCTGAAAAGGCCAGGAGTAGTATGGGGGCTGATGAAAAGGCGGCGATTTCTAGCTGAAGGGCTCATAGGGCTAGAGCAATATAAAGGGAAAGTATTATTCCTTCTAGGCATAGGAGGGCCGATAAAAGATGGGTGCGGTGAAAGGTTAGTCCTATAAGTCCTAGGATGAATGCTGAGGAGAAGCTAAAATGTGCGGGTGTCATAAGAGGGTTGTGGGGTTTAACCACAATTTTTTGAGCCGAAATCAAAGGTCTTTTGCTGGACTAACCCCCTATTCTGCTCACTCTAGGCCTCCTTGAGATCATTCATAAATTAGTCCCAGGGTAAGTAGAATAAGGATAGTCATGGCTCAGAAAAGGGTTTGGGCTGGATTAAGTTGGTTTCCCCATGGCAGGGGGAGAAGAAGGGCAATTTCTAGGTCAAACAGGAGAAAGAGAATTGCGATTAAAAAGAATCGTAAGGAAAAAGGTAATCGTGCGGACCCGAGGGGGTCAAAGCCGCACTCGTAGGGGGATAGTTTTTCTATGTCAGGGTTTATTTGGGGAAGTCAAAAGGATAGGAGGGCTAGCAGGAGTGAGAGGATTGAGCAGATTAGGAGAGTTGTTGTAATTAAATTCATTATCTTTCCTTGGACTTTAACCAAGATTAAATAATTGGAAGTCATTTGTACTAGTCTATACTAGAAAGATATGAGCCTCATCAGTAGACAGAGATATATAGGAAGAGCCATACGACGTCAACGAAGTGTCAGTATCAGGCGGCTGCTTCAAATCCAAAGTGGTGTTGGGATGTAAAGTGGTACAGGATTTGGCGGATAAGGCAGATAGCTAGAAATGTAGAGCCAATAATAACGTGTAGGCCATGGAATCCTGTTGCCACAAAGAATGTGGACCCGTACACACCATCGGCAATTGTAAAGGGGGCTTCATAATATTCTATGGCTTGTAGTGCAGTGAAGTAGAAGCCTAGAATAATGGTAAGAGAGAGTGCTTGGATGGCTTGTTTGCGTTCGCCCTCTATTAGGCTGTGATGGGCTCATGTGACAGTCACGCCCGAAGCCAAAAGAACTGCGGTGTTTAGAAGTGGGACTTCAAAGGGGTCAAGTGTAGTAATTCCTGTTGGGGGCCAGCAACCCCCTAGTTCAGGGGTAGGGGCAAGGCTTGAGTGATAAAAGGCTCAAAAAAACCCGAGGAAAAAGAAGACTTCAGATGTGATAAATAAGATTATTCCGTATCGCAAGCCTTTTTGGACCGGGGGGGTATGGTGTCCTTGAAAGGTGCTTTCTCGGATGATGTCTCGTCACCACTGGTATATTGTCAATAGAAGGAGGATTAAGCCTAGGGTTATTAACACTGTTGAGTGGAAGTGAAATCAAATAGCGAGGCCTGATGTCATTAGGAGGGCTGCGATTGCGCCGGTTAGGGGCCAAGGGCTTGGATTGACTATGTGATACGCGTGAGCTTGGTGGGCCATTAGGTGTTTTCTTGTAGGTACAGACTTAACAGCAGGACAAATACGTATGCTTGAATTATTGCTACTGCCACCTCAAGAAGTGTGAGGAGGAGGAGGACTAGGGCGGTTAGGAGGGCTACAGTTGTGATTTTAGGGAGGAGAATTAGTGTTGCAGTGGCGATTAGTTGAATTAACAGATGACCAGCTGTCAGGTTAGCGGTGAGTCGAACGCCTAGGGCCAGAGGCCGGATGAATAGGCTAATTGTTTCAATAATGATTAGGATGGGGATGAGGGGGATGGGGGTGCCTTCTGGCAGGAGGTGGCCCAGCGCTGCAGTTGGTTGATTGCGTATTCCAATAATGACGGTGGCTAACCAGAATGGAAGGGCTATGCCCATGTTTAGGGAGAGTTGTGTGGTTGGGGTAAAGGTGTATGGCAGGAGTCCTAGCATATTAAGGGATAGTAGAAGGATTATTAGGGAGGTCAGTATAAGAGCTCATTTGTGGCCGGGCAGATTGAGTGGGAGGAGCAGTTGTTGTGTAAATCGATTGATAAACCAGCTTTGGAGTGTAATTATTCGGTTATTAAGCCATCGGTTTGAGGGGGCGGGTAGTATAATTCAGGGAAATGTGAGTGCGATGGCTATCAATGGAATGCCTAAATATGTGGGGCTTATAAACTGGTCGAAAAAGCTTAGAGTCATGGTCAGTTTCAAGGTTCTGGCTTTGAGTTTTTAGTATTTAGTATTTCTGGCTCGTTTGGGAAGATATGTTTGAGTACTTTGGATGGAATAATTAGTAAGAAGATTATTCAAGAAAATAATAGGATAAGAAACCATGGGGAGGGGTTTAGTTGGGGCATGCCACTAGAGGTGGTTGGGAGGCACCAGTATCTAGCTTAAAAGGCTAGCGCTTGACCCTATTTAGCTTTCTAGTGAGGCGTCTTCAAGTATTAGGGAGGATCAATTTTCAAAATGTTCTAGGGGGACGGCTTCTACTACGATCGGCATAAAGCTATGGTTGGCGCCGCAGATTTCGGAGCATTGTCCGTAGAATACCCCAGGGCGGGAGGCAATAAAGGCTGTTTGGTTTAGGCGCCCAGGGACCGCATCTATTTTTACCCCCAGGGCGGGGACAGCTCAGGAGTGAAGAACATCTTCGGCTGAGACTAAAATTCGGATTGGTGCTTCTATGGGGACAACCATGCGGTGGTCTGTTTCCAGAAGGCGGAATTGGCCCGGGGTTAAATCTTGGGTGGGGATTATGTAGGAATCGAAGCCAAGATTTTCATAGTCTGTGTATTCGTAGCTTCAGTACCATTGATGGCCAATAGCTTTTACGGTTAAGTGTGGGTTGTTAATTTCGTCTATAAGATATAGGATTCGGAGGGAAGGGAGGGCAATTATAATAAGGATAACTGCAGGCAAGATTGTTCAGATAATTTCAATTTCTTGGGAGTCTAAGATGTATTTGTTAGTTAACTTAGTAGAAACCATGGCGACAATAATATACAGCACTAAAGTGCTGATCAAAAAAACGATTATTAATGCATGATCGTGGAAGTGGAGAAGTTCTTCTATTACTGGGGAGGCCGCGTCTTGGAATCCTAATTGTGAGGGATGTGCCATTAAGCTAAATAGCTTAAGATACGCAGGGGTCTAACTTGCAATTTTGCCTTGACAAAGCAATGTAATATTTTACTAGTACCTTATGAAGAAAGTGACAGAGTGGTTATGTGACTGACTTGAAATTAGTTTACGGGGGTTCAATTCCTTCCTTTCTCGCATGATTGTACCTGAACAAATGCTGGTTCTTCAAACGTGTGGTAGGGAGGGGGGCATCCGTGAAGTCACTCAACGTTTGTTGAGGTAAGTTCGGTGGATAGCACTTCTCGTTTAGCAGCAAATGCTTCTCATAAGATGAATAAAAACATTACCACAGCGATAAGAGAGATCAATGAGCCGATTGAGGAAATTGTGTTTCAAAGGGTGTAAGCATCCGGGTAGTCAGAGTACCGTCGAGGCATGCCGGCTAACCCTAGGAAGTGTTGGGGAAAGAAGGTGAGGTTAACACCAATAAATATTACGCCAAAGTGAATTTTTGTTCAGGTGCTGTGGAGGGTAAAACCTGTGAACAAGGGGAATCAGTGAACGAAGGCCCCCATAATAGCAAAGACAGCGCCTATCGATAGGACATAGTGGAAGTGGGCTACTACATAGTAGGTGTCGTGGAGAACAATGTCAAGTGATGAGTTGGCTAGAACGATGCCTGTTAGGCCTCCAACAGTGAAGAGAAAAATAAACCCTAAGGCTCACAGCATGGGTGTGTCCCATTTAATTGAGCCACCGTGTAGGGTGGCTAGTCAACTGAAAACTTTAACACCTGTTGGAATGGCAATAATTATTGTTGCAGATGTAAAATATGCTCGGGTGTCTACGTCCATGCCTACTGTAAATATGTGGTGGGCTCAGACAATAAAACCCAAAAGGCCAATTGCTATTATGGCTCAGACCATTCCTATGTATCCAAATGGTTCTTTTTTCCCTGAGTAGTAGGCGACAATGTGAGAAATTATTCCAAAGCCTGGTAGAATTAAAATATATACTTCAGGGTGCCCAAAGAATCAGAATAGGTGTTGGTAGAGGATTGGGTCCCCACCCCCGGCGGGGTCAAAGAAGGTGGTATTTAAGTTTCGGTCTGTTAGAAGTATAGTAATACCTGCGGCTAACACAGGGAGAGAGAGAAGCAGAAGAACAGCTGTAATTAAAACGGCCCAGACAAACAATGGGGTTTGATACTGCGAGATGGCGGGGGGTTTTATATTAATAATGGTCGTAATGAAGTTGATTGCGCCAAGAATAGAAGAAACACCTGCGAGGTGTAGTGAAAAGATAGTTAGGTCAACAGAAGCCCCTGCGTGGGCAAGATTACCAGCGAGGGGAGGATAAACTGTCCAACCTGTTCCAGCCCCCGCTTCAACCCCGGAAGAGGCTAAAAGAAGAAGGAAGGATGGAGGGAGAAGCCAGAAGCTTATGTTGTTTATTCGTGGAAATGCTATGTCGGGGGCCCCGATTATTAGAGGCACGAGTCAGTTCCCAAACCCCCCGATTATGATGGGTATTACCATAAAAAAAATTATTACAAATGCATGTGCCGTAACAATAACATTATAAATCTGGTCGTCCCCTAGAAGGGACCCGGGCTGACTTAGTTCTGCCCGAATTAAGAGACTTAGGGCAGTTCCTACTATCCCGGCCCAAGCACCAAATACAAGGTAGAGGGTGCCAATGTCTTTATGGTTAGTGGAGAAAAATCAGCGTGTGATTGCCACAGGTAGGGTGGCCGAGTGTCTAGGCGGTGGGTTGTAGCCCCACGCACAGAGGTTTGAGCCCTCTTCCTCCCAGCAGCCCCGTGGTGTAAGGCACATCAGATTGCAAATCTTAAGGCGCAGTTTAACCCCTGCCGGGGCTTTCCCCGCCTTTTTCTGGGCGGCGGGGAAAGTAGATGAATGCTCGCTGGCTTGAGCGCTTAGCTGTTAACTAAGAATTTGTAGGATCGAGGCCTTCTCATCTAGTAAGGCTTTAGCTTAATTAAAGTGTCTGGGTTGCATTCAGAAGATGTGGGGTAGAGTCCTGCAAGCCTTATTCAAGAACTAGAAGGTTTTCACTTCTTCTTAGGGCTTTGAAGGTCCTTGGTCTAAGTAAACCTAAGTTCTTAAAAAAGGAGTGTTATTAGGGCTGGGGAGGTTGGAAGAAGGAGTAGGGCCATAATTGTGGCAATTGATAGTGGGAGGGATATTTGGGGGTTGTTGAGGCGTCAGGGGGCGGAGGAGTTGCTTGTATTAGGTGAGATTGTGAGGGTCATTGAGTAACAAAGGCGGAGGTAAAAATAGAGGCTAAGTAGGGCGGTTAGGGCTATAAGGGTGGCCGTCAGTGGAAGGTTTTGTTTTGTTAGTTCTTGGAGAATGAGTCATTTTGGTAAAAATCCGGTGAGGGGAGGAAGGCCCCCGAGTGACAGGAGTAATAAGGTGGCGGAGGCTAAAATAGTTGGTCCTTTTGATCATGATAGTGCTAGTGTGTTAATTTTTGTTGAAGTCATAAATTTAAATGTAAGGAAAGCTGCGGATGTTATGATGATGTATGTGAGTAGGGAAAAGATAGTAAGTTGTGGGGCAAATTGAATAATAATTGTTATTCAGCCTAAGTGGGCAATTGAGGAGTAGGCCAGGATTTTTCGTAGTTGGGTTTGGTTAAGCCCTCCTCATCCGCCGGTGAGTGTCGATAAAATTGCTAGGGTGGTTAAAAGTGTTGGATGTAAAGTGTAGGAGATTTGGGTCAGGAGTGCGAAGGGGGCTAGTTTTTGTCAGGTGGTCAGAATTAGTCCTGTTGATAGGTCTAGTCCTTGGAGGACTTCTGGTAGCCAAAGGTGCAGGGGGGCGAGACCCACTTTAAGTGCTAGGGCTGTTGTGATGAGCGTAGATGGAAGGGGGTGGAGTATGAGGGTAATATTTCATTCGCCGGTGAGTCACGCATTGGTTGTGGTGGCAAACAATATTGTTGCTGCTGCTGTTGCTTGGGTGAGAAAATATTTGGTTGTGGCTTCTACGGCTCGTGGGTGATGATGTTGGGCTATGAGGGGTAGGATGGCTAATGTGTTGATTTCAAGGCCTATTCAGGCGAGGAGTCAGTGTGTGCTCGCGAAAGTGAGGGTTGTGCCTAGGCCAAGGCTGAGGAGGAGAATAGTAAGTACATATGGGTTCATTAGTAGGGGAAGGGTTTTAACCAACATTTTTGGGGTATGGGCCCAAAAGCTTTTTTAGCTGACTCTACTAGGAAGTGGTGTACTGGTAGCACTAAGAGTTTTGATCTCTTGAGTTTGGGTTCGAGTCCCTTCTTTCTAGGAGCTGGGAGGATTTTAACCTTCATAAGTCACTCTATCAAAGTGGCCCCTGGGCATTCGGGCACGGCTCCTGCTGCTATTGAGGTGGTAGGCCTGCGAAGGCAATTAGGAGGGCTATGTGTCATAGGATTATGGCTAGCGTAGTGGGGAGAAAGTTTTTTCAGACTAGGTGCATTAGTTGGTCGTATCGAAATCGGGGGTATGAGGCTCGTACCCATAAAAACAGGATTGACAGGAGAGCAGCTTTGGTTATAAGGTTAATTGATGTTAGTTCGGGGAGTGTGGGGATGTGGGATGCCCCTAAGAAAAGAATTGTTGAAAGGGTATTTATTAGTAGGATGTTGGCGTATTCCGCTAGAAAAAATAATGCGAAGGGGCCTCCGGCATATTCTACATTAAAACCAGATACTAGTTCGGACTCTCCTTCTGTGAGGTCAAATGGGGCCCGGTTTGTTTCTGCTAGTGTTGAGATGTATCATATTGCTGCTAGCGGTCAGGCAGGGAGTAGAAGTCAAATGGGCTCTTGACTGGTGTTAAATGTTTGCAGGGTAAAGCCTCCTGTAAAAATAATGATGGATAGTAAGATTAACCCTAAGCTGACCTCATATGAGATTGTTTGTGCTACTGCTCGAAGGGCCCCAATTAGGGCATATTTTGAGTTGGAGGCCCATCCGGAGCCTAGGATAGAATATACAGCAAGGCTGGAGAGGGCCAAAATGAAAAGGATTCCCAGGTTTAGGTCGGCGATTGGGTAGGGGGTTGGCATGGGAACCCATAGTATGAGGGCTAGGGTGAGAGCTAGTGTGGGCGCTGCTAAGAATAAGAAGGGGGATGAAGTTGATGGGCGTACTGGTTCTTTAATAAAGAGTTTAATACCATCAGCAATAGGTTGGAGGAGGCCGTAGGGGCCCACTACGTTGGGGCCTTTTCGTAGTTGCATATACCCTAAAACTTTTCGTTCGATTAAGGTGAGGAAGGCTACTGCTAAGAGGATTGGAATAATGTAAGCAAGGGGGTTAATTAGGTGGGTAAATAGGAGAGTTGGCATAGTTAAGGAGGGGATTTGAACCCCTGAGAAAAAGGGCTTAGGCCTTTTGCATTTATCCGGGCTCTGCCACCTTAGCTTTTCCTCTTATCTTGGGGCTGGTTTTGCCCTTCTTTCGTCTTATTGAGTTGGTTTCATAAAGTTAGAGGGAGGCGTGCTTAAAGCATGGGCCTCATTTTCTCGGTCCTTTCGTACTAGAAAAAATGGCATTACAGATAGAAACTGACCTGGATTACTCCGGTCTGAACTCAGATCAC
>JBBIGA010022185.1:0-12500 GCA_037576975.1 Alestes dentex | reverse complement strand
TAGCACTGAGCCATGTGGGAGTGAAGTGCCAGTATGCTGCAATTCAACAGAAAAGGAGCAACGTCTTCAATATTACTAGATTCATAAAATTAGGTAATTTTACATCTAATATTAATATGATAACATGACAGTTACGAGGGATCTAAAAGGGCTAAAAAGGCTGAAAATAAACAGGTGAAATGAAACCCGTCACCTCTGGCTGGGAATGCAATTAAATTAAATGTACAGAGTCTTTATTTATATGGGTCGCTACTGTATAGGTGGTCTCAGTCACATCTCTCTCGCTCTCTGAAAGCCCTCTTTGTATTTGTGAGCAAATGGCTGAGCAGGGAAGGCACTCTTCTCTCTAAAGGGGCCCTTTCTCTGTCTATTGTCTCCCACTGCAAGCCTCCATCACACTCATCTCCATCCATAACAGCCTTTCTGTTTTACTTATTCTCTCTCTCACACGCTCTTGCCAAACAGAAAATACAACACAGTGAAACAGGTCAAACAGGACTTATTTGCACTGTGATGGTGAAACTGTGATGGTAATGTTGTAACAGTAATGAAATGAGTTGTGCTTTTAGATGTTGTTACAAAGGATTGGTTCCTGTACATAACTGTACTTTGCTAACAGCATGTCAATCTTTGCTATCATAGTACAGTCACAGTCATTACATTTAATGGACATTTAACATCACAGTCGAATTTGTATTGCAGTATTTTTCACCTTTTTTGTCACATGAAATCACCCCATTTGGAAAAGTACAGTATCATCATAGGATTGTATGATTACTGTATTGTATTACTTTATATTTCACCTTTTGTTGCACCAGTGATACCTATATTTAGAAAAATACTGTATTGCTGTATGGTTAAAATACTGTATTATTGAATGATTATTGTATTCTATGACTGTATTTTTCACCTTTCTATATCACATATAAAAAGTACATTTGAAAATGACTAAACGAAACTACTATCAAGAACATTCAAACAAACCAGGGTGGGAAACCTCATGTTAAGCTTTGCCAGAGTCTAGAAACAGTATAGTGACGTCAAAAAGAAAAAAAAAAAAAAAAGGCATGACGGCCCTCAAAAATCTTTTAAGCTCAGAGAAGCCACTTGACTCCACGTGATTACACTGAGATAAATAGCTACAGCCTTTACTGAAAAACAAATGCACTGTGGCATTAATCACACTGTGACTACTGCAAGGCACATAAATACTAAGGATTACACTGAGGTAACGTTCTTTTCTTATAATTTGATTGTATGGAAAGGGTGCAGCTGATTCTGGGCCAGTTTTCTTACTGAGGAACACGTAACGCCACCCGGAAAACAAAATCAGTGTTGCCCTTCCCAAAAAAGGCTTGACCCTCGAAACAGACCAAACAACACAGTGATATTACTAGTGCATTATAATGCATGCAGGAAGACTAGAAAAGTCCTTAAGAAAACAGCTGGTGTGTATGAATGTGTTAACGGTATTTGCAGTAAGCCTCCCGTGCTTTGCCCGTGGCTGCAGAACCAGTCTGTGAGGTACAGGCCCGGGCTTGTAGGGATGAAGAATAATACAGAAGTTGCACGGAAGAGTTTCTGGAATGACTTACAAGAGCATATCAGGCCTACCAGCCTGTGAGAAAGATAGAGACTGTGTGTGTGTGTGTGTGTGTGTGTGTGTGTGTCTGATTATCTCACATGATGGCTTGTCTGAAGTGTGCGGGACAGTGGGGGTCATCCTCTTTCTGGTGTTCACTCATCTCCGGGGGGGTCATCACACCCATCTCATCGCTCTGGTCCAGGTGTTCCGTCATCATCCTCAGCCTGAGCGGGTTACAGAAAAACACAGCTGTGCGTCACTACACTTAATCCTCACTCTTGCAAGAAAACCGCATATTACTGAAAAAGCATATTATAAAGGAAGGATATTTTCCTCTGACTTTATGCGCACTGGTATACTGTCCGTAGCTCATTTTAAACAGAACTGAATTCTTTCATGTGTGAATGTTTAAAATGTGTATGTTTACTACATTACCTAAAAGTCGTTTTGGAGAACTTGTACCAATTCATCACTTCACATTCACACAGTGTAAAAAGCAACTGGTGTTCCGAATGGTGCAAAAGTAATAAAAAAGGAAAACAAGGCTACAGGGTTGCATTGCAACAGAGGTGAAACATACTCTGTCTCAGAGTGAGAAACAAAACTATCATTTCGAAGGGAAATGACCTCTGCATTAAAGTAGCATTGCCCTGTTCACAATTTAAATTTTGCTATAACAAAGTTATTCAGAGTGGTTTGATATAAAATTGCAGAGAAATGTATCAATATAATACATTTATTTATTTCCTGATGATGGTAAATTAGTGCTAAATCAGACAAAAAATTTGCCTCACATCATCCAGCTTGTACCTCTCCACCATTCACGGTTTTTGAAAGATGCACTTTAAACCAAAACTAAACAAACTGAACTTTAACACCAAAACTGAAACAAATTCGTGTATATTCATAAACCATTTCATGTGATAATTTCTTGTGAAGAAGTGGGATGTTTCAGATGTCTGGTTCCTATCGCCAGTGCGGTTAACCTTTTGTGACTCTCTAAGTTTCTCCAGAATGGTTCTATTTCACATGAAATCCCTCTGAATGACTTTGTTCACATATTAATGATTGAATTACACAGGCATTTTGAAAATGATACATTAAAATATTCATAAAATATATCGGTCACACATTTTTCAGAATTGTTCTTGTTTTTATTGGTTATCTGCTCCATTTTCAGTCCAGTGCAGGCTACCATCACTTGTTCAGTAAACAGGTTTTGGCAGAGTAAACAGCACTAAGCTAATAATGAAGGGTGCGAGAGTGAATCGAATGAGGAGACACAAATAGCAACATCACTCCTGCCTAAGTGCCTATCTCTATCAGCGACACCAGTGTCAGGCCAGTCTGCAGGACACTTAGTTATCCCAGTGGAAGGTTTGGCAGAGCACCAAAAATGCCTGACAGTGGCATATTGTGGAAGGTTTTCCAGACCAAACCTTAAAAAACACAGTGAACACTTCTATTAACACGGAACATAAAACTGGCCATTAATGGTCGGACCGTTTTCAATGAGAAACTCAAGTGTTTTATAGGCAGCTGCTTTAAAACATCTACTCTCACTTGCAATTCCCATTCCCAAACAGTGATGGAAAAGAAACCTGCACTTTAATTATGTCAATGCACTCGAGTGACCACTGAATTTCACACTGTAGATGATTGATAGGACCTCAGTGGAAAAACTATTAAGACCTTGTTCTGTTTGATGAATTAATATCTCATTGACTCTCTTTGAGCAGTTTCTCTATAGAAGCCTCTTAAAAAAAAGGGAAAAAATGTTGGTTCTGAGGCATTTGATGCTTTCCTCAGCACAGAGCAACAAGACGAGAGCAGGCAGGAGGTCCACGCTTGAAGCCGACCACAGACATTACTCACACACGCTCTAGAGTCTGATAATAGGTTTCTGACCAAGGGCCATCTGTAGGCCGGACGTGTGGAAAAGCCATAGAGACAGAGAGACAGAGAGGCAGCGGTATGATGCTGAACGGGCTGATAACAACCACTAAATATAGAGGTGTGAATGCGAGGAGCCAGACAAGGTGTGACTTGAATGCAAATATGGGGCCCATTTGCAGATGTACTGCATATGCTGTAAAACCATAGCAATAAATACACTACTGTAGTGTGCTGCGGACATTATTTTACTCACAACTTCATATGTATGGATAACTAAGCGTAATCATAGTAGGAAGGAAAATGGGGATTTAAGGTGGTCTTTAAACTAGGTGTTAAATTAGATCTTGGAGATTATCTTTACAATTACATTAAACCCACATATGTATTTATGTAACAGGAAATCAGAACTGTCCAAGTAGAAGCTACCGAGCTTATGATGCACTTTTTGTTATGTTCAATTTATAGATAATAATACTTATTGTATAGAAAGAATATTTGATGTAACAGTGCTGTAAGGTAATGCCCTGAGTAACGAGTGTACAACACCATACACACACAAAAACATAACTGTTATGTCAGCTTACTTAATGCCTTACAAGTGATACTTTTGTAATACGGAAGGAAATACAAAGAAATATATATCAGCTAACCCCGGTGTAGTGATTGCAAAGTCAGGTAAAAAGTGAGCAGCTGTTCCAGTATGGAAAAGATCATCAGATGATGGCAGGTTGGATCCATGGTGATGTCCATCTGTGGCTGAGCATGTCTCTCCCTGCTTGGACAAGGGGTAGACCTAACTAGCAGGTGGGATTTGGCTACAACTAAATTTTAGATTTAGAGTTAAGATTCTAATCACTTGTATAATAGGTGCAGTATACCTGATTAAGTTGCACTAACGTATAACTTAAATATGTACACTTGCTCGTATACTTATATTTCAAATCTAACTTTGTTATACATTTGTTATGCATTAATGTATGTATAAATTGTATAAAAGAGGTTATTTACCACAGACATCCCTTAATCACCACTGCACACCTGCACTTTAAATAGCTACCGCTAGAGGAGAATTTGCTTTTATATGTCTGTATAATTTACAAATTTTACATTTTAAAGACCCCTAACTGGAGAAATGCTTCCTACAGAGCAGAAACTTTGCAGAAACTAGGTTTTAAGTTCTAAGTTCAGCTTCCCCTAAGCCCAGCTTGTCCTCTTCGTTTGTAACTCTGAACACTCCTCCGTCTGTCCAAACATACAGGCAGCAATGAGGGACTGTTTTTCTGGCATGTGTCCAAGCACCCCAGGAAAAGTCTGTAGCCACTCAGAGGAGCTGGCGTGCTGCTCAGAGATGTGATCAGAATGGAGGCAGAGGAGGAACGGGTTGGCACACACAGAGCTCGCACCACAAAAAGGGCTTTCATGTCTAGAGTCTTGCCACAGAATAAGAAAACAAGGTGGAAAGAGAGCGGAATACAGTCACACTGTAAACTGAATGCTGATGAAAACCGACAGTAAGAGTGAAGACAATTAATGTACCGTGGCACTATTAGAATAGATAAGTGAACACCACATTTGTGCACTCTTAGGAATCAAGGCCCTAAAAAGGCTCTTTGGAGCGATGCCAGAAGAACCACTTTTGGTTTCCCAAAGAACTTTTCAGCGGATGGTTCTTTCAAGACCTCCTCCATATGGGGGAAATTTTCCATTCAAATTCGCCTTTGTTTTCCAGCACTGTAAAGAACCGTTCAGGAACATTAATTTCCAAGTGTGGACATGTTTTCCTGATGTTAGGAGCAAGAGAACAGTGATTTAAAACCATCCTTTTATTCTTAGGACACTAATCTTCCAATCTTCACTCCACTAAACATAAACGAAACCAGAATTGTACAGACATCTACTGTAATGTCGGTTTATGGATGCAATGTCATGATTTATTTGCACTGCAGATTAGCCAGTAGTGCCCCAGATTGCACCTCATCCTGAACATTGCAAAACTACTTTGGTAAATCGGACATTTCCACATTTACTACAACACTGTCACTGTCAAGAACAGAGAAGAAACTACAAAATGTTGTAAAACAGGTCAAAAAGGGGCCCGCAAGAACAGGTTAACGTTATTCTCATGCATGGCAGCTCCAGTGATCTCCCACCACAGATCAGTGGACAACAGAGACAAAGGCTTGCCAACGTTTCCATGGAGCCCATTCAGCAGGAAGGTAGACGCACTCCAGCGGGAGACTCTTCATAGAAAGGACGAGGAAGCTAAACCGAGATAATATTATTTAGGACAAAGAGCGGTGGAGTTGCTTTGTTGATTTAAAGAAAAGGGAAAAAAAGTCTTTACATTTTATTCTATACTAAATTCACCTGGCCAGCGTAGACCTACTCGGCCAAGGTAGAATGTTCATTATTAGTCAAAACATGGTGAATTAATATGTACAGAATACTCTGGAGTCAACAAAAATATAATGAGTCTTTTACCAGGAAGATGGAAACTCTGCATCTCTGGCAGTTCAAAAAGAAATTTATTTTCAAAGCATACTAAGTGGGAACTCGGGTGATGGGAATATTGTAATTAATAATGATCATAATCAAAAGCCCTCGAACTCCTCTTGAAGCAATGGCAAATCACAGCCTAACCGCCTCTGGAATACGTACAAATGCAAAGCACACCAGTAACAATGAAGATCACTATCACTAATGGGCCTCACATCAAGTGCTAGTTTCCTTCAGGCCTCGTTCACACGGACGTCTGAATCTCGGATAAATGAATGCGCTCTGAACGCCATAGGCATTTTTGTTGTGTTTTGTAGCAGCGCTTGATTGACTTCAGTGAGGCGTGACACTGGCGTTCATCTGACCCTGTTTAACGCCAGCCTGCAGCCCGATGTGTAGTTTCGTGTATTCACCTGTGGGGGCAGTAAGTCTTCAGTCCAGATTGTTTTAATGTGGGACTTCTTGATAAACATGGATCCTTATTCGACATTCTTGTTCTAGAAATCAGCAGTCGCTGTATTCTGTTAAGGAGATGTTCCATAACACGGGTCTCTGTTCCACTTCTTGTATGAGCTGGGCAGGATCAAGAAACCTGGTTTCTCACAGTTTCCAGAACACTAGAATCATGGGACATATTCGGTCCTCCAGAACTTCAACTGAACACCATGTAAACGCAGTGCCGGCGTTTTCTTTGCGTTCGTCGGGATTTCAGCAGATACTGACGCCAAGAAGACGTTGCATGCATCATTTTTTTGACGCCATCTGAACGCACAGCCGACTGAGCGCCGGGGCTGAACGCCCGTGTGGACGCTGCGATTCGCTCCAATGAGCAGAAAAACGGTCGGCGCTCAGTCCGCACTCACCTGGTGCCACGAATGCCCAAAAACACCTGATTCAGACGTCCGTGTGAACGAGGCCTTATTGGTCAAAGTACAGGTATACCTGAGACATCACATCAGACAGCCTCTGAATGCAAACGGACATGACAACACAAAAACAAATGGAGCAAAATGTAAGTGTGTTATTTGCAATAAAGTATTATTACTATTGTGATGACGACGATGATGATGATGATGATGATGACGACTGTGTCATTATCGTGTCCATCAAAATGCCATGATGAAAACACAAAATAAATGCTCCAAAATGACCAAATATCTTTTTAAGGTAACATCATAGATACCCAATCTCTAATACACAATAAGAATGTAGAGGGAAAATATCTGCTGCTTTAGGTTTCTGGTCTTAATACAACAAAACACCAACGTCTGATCAAACCATCAGACCAATACTCAAGAAAAAACAGCTGTGGTTTCAAGTACTAAAACAATGGGAAATGTCAGACAAATGTTGCTATCTGAAACACAATAGCTGTTTTTTTGAGGAAATATGAAGCAATTATGGAAACGCTCAGAAATCTTTTTGGCCTTTTGCCGGTTCTTTTCTCTTCATCTAACAGGTGGATGGATGGACTACAGTCCCGGCTGTATTAGTGCAGGGGTCACCAACATGGTACCCGCAGGCACCAGGGTGCCCCCAAGGACCACATGAGTAGCCCGCTGACCTGTTCTAAAAACAGCTAACTCACCAGTGAGCAGCGTCTAACATTTAATTTGATCCTGTTACTATTCACATTAGCATTTATATAGATTTGAAAATAACAATAAATTTAAAAAGCATTTAAACGTTTATTATACATGAAGTTCAGATAAGTTTAGGTAAACTTCCAGTGTATCAAACTGGTAGCCCTTCGTATGGCTCAGTACTCGTGAAGTAGCTCTCAGTTTCAAAAAGGTTGGTGACCCCTGTATTAGTGGCTTCCCTTTCTCCACCTTCTGCCCCACTCCCCCAGTGTTCTCTCGCTCAATGTGGGATGTCCCTTAAAGCAAATGAAGCACCGACTGTGAGTCTAGGTCCACAGTGAAGATATGTGAGGCTTAAATGCAAAATAAATGCAACACAAACATTGTTAGTATTTGGCTTTGATCAATCCATTGATATCAGCTCTATTTCACTAACACAGTGAGATACTGGTGCTGGCTACAGCACTGGATTATGTGTATAAATCGATGGAGTGAGTTCCTGCTACGTTGCCTGTTACACAAGGAAAAGGACAGAGTTGCATTAAATGTTATGAAACCTAAGTTTTAATGGGCTATGAAAGTCCTTTTGTATCCTGATGCTTTAGTAGTCTATCAAAGAAAGAATTTACATGGCAGTTGAAGATAAAGCAATAAAGATTCAGGAATTTCAACATAAAAGTCCACTGCTCATTTCTCATAAGCAAACCTGATCAGCACTGGCCTTACAGATCAGCTCAAAATATTTGCCGCATTAGTTCGGCCACATCGCAACAG
The DNA here is from genome assembly GCA_037576975.1 of Alestes dentex. Taxonomy (NCBI): domain Eukaryota; kingdom Metazoa; phylum Chordata; class Actinopteri; order Characiformes; family Alestidae; genus Alestes; species Alestes dentex. The sequence continues at coordinate 4,166 of JBBIGA010022185.1, read as the reverse complement.
AAAGGCACTTGTACTATGCTCCAGTTAACACAACAACATGGCAAAAAAGGTTAGACTGCGGAGCAAACCCACAGGAAAATATGCAAATACAAGAAAATGATCTGTCTGCTCCCTACACATTCAGGGACTATACACATTTATGGGAATGCGTCTATACTGACATCTCAATCAAATACAGAAACAACAAACTACCAGGAGTCTTGCTGATGGTGTTTTTCAAGCGGTCTAAATACAGGACCATCTACTCGGACAAAAAAAAAGTCATATTGTGCTGCCTGGCCTTTTACAAATAAAAGAACTGAGCACTTCAACTGGTCCCCTGTTTCCGTGTCCCTGGATGATCCCTATGGTTCAGTGTGACAGAGGCAGGGAAAAGCGCCCCTTCCCCAGATGGCCCACCTCTTCTCAACATTCCACAGATGGTCAGTGTCTTATAAACAACACATTTAGGACAATATGAGCCCTGCACCAAAAGTGATGTCCCATGGAGTGGGATGGGAAAGTTAGTCACAGCTCAAACAAAACAAGTACTCCAAGTTCTCAAGCAAAAAGTTTAGGCACACCGATCTCTCAGTTAGGCATGGAGGCATAGAGACAAGTTTAACTTTGATCTCTATCAAGAAATTATACCAATATATGTATGTGTATACACACATATACACACACACACACACACACACACACACACACGTATACATATAAACATACACATACATGCATGTGTGTGTGTGTGTGTGTACACAGTTTATGTATATACACACGTCTATACATGTGAATAAATACATGCATGTGTGTACTCTACATATAATACACATAAAACACATAATAATAAAATTACATTACAAAAGAATCCACAATATTACTAATAATACAGTACAGTAATGGAAGTAGTGGTAATAGAAGTAGTAGTATAGAAGTAGTAGTATAATACTACTAGTAGAGTATTAATAATAACAACAATAATAATAATATCACTTACTACAACACTGAGACATAATAAAACAGCAGGTTTAAGCCTTAGCCTTTACAGTAATCAGCTGATTACAGCTCTTTCCAGCTTGTAATCATTTCGCTCACCTTTAACTAAGACCAGAGCCTCATTCCACAGCAGTCGATGGGGTCATTTCTTTGAATCAGTAATGAGGGGGTCGAGATGTGAGAAAGATCCAGCAGAGTGTGTTCGTTTCGTGCTCTCGGGCAGAATCATGCAACACACACATCAGTCCCGCACGGCTCTGCTCTCGCTCCTCTGCTGTGAAAGCGTGAGTCCCACGGGGGCGGAGCCGGTTCACTAAACTCCTCCCCTAATCAGGGATTGGCTGGGAGCCTTCTACCTCCAGCACTGGGATTGGCTACGACTTCACACCCGCCGTACATCTGAGAGACACACTATATGGACAAAAATATTGGGACGCGTGTCCAGTACACCAACAAGGACTTTAATGACGTTGTATTTGAATACATAAGCTTTAATATGGAGTTGCCCCCCTTTGCAGCTATAACAGCTACCACTCTTCTCTGAAGGCTTTCCGCAAGATTTCGGAGTTTCTGTGGGAATGTGTGCCCATTCATTTTGTAGCGCATTTATGAGGTCATGCACTGATGATGGACGAGAAGACCTGGCTCGCAATCTCCGTTCCTGTTCATCCCAAAGGTGTTGGATGGGATTGAGGTCAGGGCTGTGTGTGGGCCGGCCGGTTAAGTTCCGAACACATCCAGCCATGTCATTATTGATCTTGCACTGTATGGGGTGCCGTTTGTAAAAACAACTTCACAAATTTAGCGATGTCATTTTTTCATTATATAGCGCAATGTTCACACAATTTTCACACATTTAGAGCTAAAGGTGTTAAAAAAAACAGCGAAGCATTAAGCTTACTCTTCACTGGAAGTAAGGCGCTTAACCCAAACCCTTTTGTCCATATAGTGTTCCTGTGAAAGAAAGGACGTGTGAACTGCAGATGCTGGGCTGTGAAACAGTAAGAGCTGCTGTGAGGTGGAGTTGAAGGAAAGCAGTCAGACGACCCTGCTTTGCTGGCCCACGTGCTTTTGTGCTTGTTTAACATGCACGTGACCTGTTCATTGAATGGCTCACTGAGGGGAAAAAATCATATTTACACAATTTCCCCCCTCAACCCAAACGTGGCTGATTACCCAAGACAGGTTTGGCAATGTTTGAAACCTTTAGTTTCCACACTGGAGCTACAAAGCCAAGATAAAAATCTTTTTGCATGACATAGTAGTCCGATAGCTCCAGGGCAACACTGAAGAAACAAACTTAAGACATATCTTAACTAAGTAATTGCATATAGGATAAAGGATTTTTTTTAGTCCTTTAAAACATGGTCTTAGAGCAACAACACCCATCCAAAAACCTTAAGGCTACTTATGCCGTTCACCAAGCATGTGGTGCTAATAAAACACATTCAGCGCAATTAACAATACACCTAACAGTAATATTATACACAACAATGACAACAGTATTGCATGAATTCCTTTAGCCATACACAGTGTATTTCTACTAAAATAAGGACTAGTGTTTTATTTGTTGTGTGATTTATTACTAGGTTTAAACAGCCATCATTATGTTTATCACTATGTGCATTATTTGCTGTGATGTGCTGCAATATTGTGAAATGTTCTTACTGGGTGCTGAAACATTATCATTATGTGCAATAGTCTTACCACGTGCAATACTGCACTACTTATGTCAGTATTACTCATGTACTACTGATCTATCCTATGTGCAGTAACGTACTCATAACTACCATCTGTGTCCGTTAGAATTCACTCAACTGTAAGTTACTTATCTACAGTATTTATACTATAGCTTTGTGTATACAGCATAGTGTATTTCACATTGAGGTTTTCTACAGATTTTTATTGGGTTTATTTAGATTTATATTTTATATTGTTCTTGTCTCTGTGTCTCAATGTGTCTGAGCAGTCATAACATGTTATTTTCTCCTAGATCAGTAAAGGTTTCTGATTCTGAATCTGTTTTATTTATTAACAGATTTTTTTCTGGTGCAACTCAGAGTTCTCACGAGACTTTACTCGCTGGTCTGGTCTCGTGCAGTGTTTCCATGGTAACGGCTCAGCTGGCTCATGTATATCCTGCTGGTCACTCGCTGCCCCGAGAGACTGCAGACAAATAGCAGCAGGCAGACTCTTTCACCAGTATTTTGAAAGGATATGCTTATATGGGAGATTCAGACACGAGTACCAAACTCAATACTTTACAAAGAAATGATCCTTGTGTCCAATCACTGGTTTAGGTTCTGACAGTCAACGAACAAGAGCCCCTCCCAGTGTTGAGGTGTAGCATTGCCACCGTCCTCCTCTTCAGTGTTCATGTCAGGGGTCTTCAGAGGGTCTCTGCACTGGCGTTTTCCCATCTCCCAGCGAACCTCTCCCAGCTGTGCATTTGTGCTTTAAAAGCCACTTCTGTACGATGAGGTGGAGTATCAACATCTTGCTGAAGCTCAGAAAAATAATCTGAATCAGTCCAACATTCCACCAGCTCTTGGCTAAATTTACCATCCACACAAATATATATTTTTCAGTATTTGGTGGACTGGGAGGGTTACGGTCCAGAAGAGAGAAGTTGGGTCCCGGGCGGCGAGGTGTTGAGTCAAGAGCTCAAGGAAGAATTCCATCGCAACTGTCCGGATCGCCCGGCTCCTCGCCCTCGGGGCCGCCCCCTCGATGACTGAGGTTAGTAGGTCAACCCGGTCGTCCGGGTCATCCCTGTACGGCTCCAAGTAGTGTTGCTTTCATCAAAGACAAAAACGTGATGAGACGCAACGTAAATGCTGGTCATGTGACGATAATTATAATAAAATATATCATGTAATGTTGTTGACGAATAAGAATGAGACTAAATGCGCTTTACAAAATAAAAACTATGGTAAAATGTCTCTTCATTTTCATTGACTAAAATGAGACGAGACATTACTTCCTGTACGATAGGAAGGGGAGAAAAAAATATTGGGATGCTTGACCTTAGAGTTGAACGGCGTTACATCCCAATACTTTTGTCCAGTGAGAGGCATTGTGATCTATCTAGAGGGCCATTAAAGTGCGCGCGCGCACACACACACACACACACACACACACACACACACACACACACACACACACTACACTTTGATAAGCAGCCTTTC
>JBBIGA010022177.1:4360-14406 GCA_037576975.1 Alestes dentex | reverse complement strand
CACCATTCCATAAGTCCCTTTACTTTTTCCTTTAAAATAGATACATTGGTCAGCTACTAAATATACAGACATTAAGGTGGACTCGATACCTTTAGGAAGCTACAAAAGGACACCTTGTAGAAGAGCGAGAGCAGAAAAACAGACGCATAAACATCAGTACCAAGTTCAATAGAACTGCAGTGGAACCTATTAGTACAACTGGATCAGCAACTGGATCAGTAACTGCAATGCCCTCCTAGTGGGTCCCCTACTTCACAGTTATAGATTTAACACATAGAACTCTCTTTTTGTTCTCATACTGTCCTGAACCTTGAGTGTTTCCTTGAATTGTGAGTGGCTTTGGATGTAACTGTATGTGGTCCACTGCATGAATGTAACTGAAGTTTGTTATTATTTATTTCACAAACTTTCATTGTCAAACATTGGAAAGTTGTGAAGAACTATAAGTGAAAATAAGTCAAATAAAATCAGTTTCCTTTACAAGATCTGTAAAGTATTTGTAACAGTGCATGCCAGACATCCTTGTGTGGTGATGCAGAACGCTAGACTGTCCTTTAACTTTAAATGCACCTGTTCACTGTTTCATCACTTAATAGCTTGTAAAATATCTAACAGTTGTCTGGTGATCCACATTATAATTATAATTATAAATGATATGTGGTTTTTTGTAGGTCAGTAATGATCAATACAATAGTATATGACATGTATTTCAAGAAGGATATTGAGTGTATTTTTAGCAAATATGAGAACATTTCAGTCTGTGACTAGTAGTGTAGTACTAGCAAGGTCAACAGAACTGGATGTCAAACTCAGAAACTAGGAGATAAATGCTAATTACCGTTTGAATGGTCTTTCTTAGACGTGGCTCTACCCAGAGAGCCCTGTAGTTTGGATTTATTGCTATGATACTCACAGTTGTCTTGAATAAAGTCCCTCGTCGATGTCACTGTGTGCCATAGCTCGACCCTCTGATCACAGTGATCTGGAGAAATGACTTCAGCAGCCTGCAGTGCAGCTGATTGAACTCTGGAGACTTTCGCTTTCGTTTTTCTGCTCTGCTCTGGACACGCCTTTGGGAAGCTGCACAGCTCCACTCCTGAGTCCTCACTGCTGTCCTCCTCTTCCCCCTGCACACTGTCTCATCTCAGTCTCCACAGTACAAGATCGATCTTTTTGAGCTGAATCAGGAATGATTCATCACAGTGGACCACAGTGCTGGAAACTCTTCTTCAGTATAACTTTTTCTACAGGATACCTGATGAAAAGTTATACTGATGGACCCTTCGGGACAGTAAAAGAGAGAAAACTTATCTTTTTTGCTGTAGAACAAGAGTGTCTACAAAGGAGCAGTGTGACTGCAGGAGCTCACTTGATTCTACTTGGTCAGTCTTGCAGTTCTAGATACGACCACAAGATGTCGCTACAAGCTAAAACTATACAAATGGACTATAACATTAGATACTTTCTTCATATGTACGTATATATACACGTGTGTGTGTGTGTGTGTGTGTGTGTGTGTGTGTGTGTGTGTGCTTTTCAGAACATACTACATTCATGGGTCAAGATGAAAAATAAATAATGAACAAAAAGTAGAAAATTATTCACAAATTCTATATCTGACAAACAACGTTTAACAGTGCCATATTCATACATTTCTTTCTGGAAATGAGCAAAATTATGTTTGGAGACTGTCTGTTATTTAGTACTTGACTTGAACTGACTTGACATTGTCACATCTTAGGGCAGTATTAATAAAGATATGTAGAGCTACACTATTATACTAAAATGTTGTTGTTTTTTTATCTTAATCCTCATTCAAGTTTAGCAAATAGAGTTTAGCTTTGAGATTGTTTTTTGCCAGTTTATTGGAGCTTTGCATTGATAGCACACACTCACCTTGCAGATTCCTTTTAAACTGAAAGTGAGAATTAAAAAGAAAAAAAATGCATTTTCTGTAAATAGAAAATGAACTCACATAGTGTTTCAGCCACAGTCAGGCTCTAATGTAAAATATTGATTCATTATTTTTCATATTATCAACAATCCAACCTCAGCTCAACACTGCCCTCTTGTGGTCGGATATCCCCGTTTGCGTTTAACTTGCACAAATTTGGGCTTGCTGAGACCCCGTACTGAATCTGGAGACGTTGCACAAAGAGCCTAAAGAGAGACAAGACAGTCTACTTCAGTGTAACTCAGAGAAAAATACCAAAAATAACTTTTTTTTATTGTGTTGCCTTAGTACAAACAGGATAGTAGAATTGCTGATCGTGTGCATGACTCGTAGTTACATGCAAATGTTCTTGATGTAAATGTGGAGTTTTGTTGAGAGAGAAGGTGGAGTTATCTCGGTTCCACAGTGATTATCTTCGTTTTGGAGAGGAAGTGACTCTGTGAACTCTTATTTACCTTCGTGGAGGCCATAATATTCGTCTGGGCTGGAGAGTGGGCTTCTTACATTCTTGTTTATGTTCGAGTTGGGGACAGAGGCCCGGTGTACAGGCTCGCGGGGGTTGGGACAGTCGGGGGGGTCGGTCTGGAGTCGGTGGTCGGTAGTCGGTAGTCGGTAGTCCGGGCACGAGCCGCCTGCCTGCTTTATTGCCTTACTGCAGCCCCTAGGGTCTATCACCCCTCGAGCCTGGACAGTCTGACCCAAGACCCCCTCTGTTAGACCCCCCAATAAATACGGTAATCATGGCAACCAGGCGCCTGACCGACGCCTTCTTATTAATGCGGAACAATGCCATCAAGAACCGGCAGATTTTGGCTGAGCAAGTGAGTACACCCCAGCCCCGCCGCACTCCCAGCACACGCAGCGGTGCTGCGGTGAGTCCACTGTTACTTGGTTCCGTGTGTGTGTGTGTGTGTGTGTGTGTGTGTGATACCTAGTTGCCTGATGTTTGAACTGCAGTGTAGCAAGCCAAGGAGCTGCAGACCCTCTGCATCGTAACCCCAGACCCCTTCATCATTAGGACATTAGTGATGCCACCGTGTGTGTGTGTGTGTGTGTGTGTGTGTGTGTGTGTTCCTGTGAGTTTGTTGTAAACTAACAATGCTTCAACAAACGTGAGCTGCAGTGTAGCAAGCTAAGGAGCTGCATCATAACCTTCTACGGTGCATTATAACACGATACCCCCTCATCATTAGTGCATTAATGGCGTCACTGTGTGTGTGTGTGTGTGTGTGAGATCGCTAGCTGTCACCAGTAGCTGTGTGCTCGGTTGAAACAGTTCTAGTCAGTTTGTTGTAACCTGACAACAAACGTTGCCTGATGTTTGAACCGCAGTGTAGGAAGCCAAGGAGCGGCAGACCCTCTACAGTGCATTATTACCCCAGACCCCCTCATCATTAGTGACGCCACCGTGTGTGGATGTGTGGTTTAGGTCTGAAATCATCAATAAGAACAAATCTAGGAAGACACTTCGCAGTGACGTAACTGTATGGAACGTGGAACACCCGGAACGTCACAACAGATCAAACGGCCCTGAGCGGGCGGCTGCCATGGAGACAGAAGTCTCTGTGTTTGTTTACAGTGTGGCACAAACGGACGATCAGTTTTTCGCGTCGAATTTACACACGACCTTTGACTGATTACTTAAATATGACCAAAACGTGCTCGTAGTCATAAATAAAGACGTTATTAAACATCTGTAAGGAGGTAGACGTGTGTGTTTGTGTGTGTACAGGTCATTCAAAAGGTCATTCAATGTGCTTTACAGGAATAGCATTTAAAATAAAATAGAATAAAGTAATGTAGTGTGTTTTTAGCAGCTTTCTATCTTTGCTGACCAGTACCGCTTTAGGGCATTTGCGGTTAAAATTAACAAAGTAATTTATACTTTGCAGCATAGTGACTTGATTTCAATCCATTTCTTTTGCTAAAGCAGTCTTTAGTTCTAAATTGTTAAAAAGTCGCCCCTGGTGAAGTGCCAAACTCTATACATTTTCAGTGGGATTCAAGTCTGGAGACGTTTGGCCATGCATATGCTATAATTTTCTTTTTTAGAAAACGACTTCTTATTTTGTCTACATGTTTGGAGGCATGGTAGTATTGAAATGCCCGGAATCTAATTTCCAGTTTCAGTTTCTTGGCCGACGGGATTAAATTCTCCTCTAATATCTCCTGCGCCATTTGTGTAACTTCCAGTTACTTGAATAGCTCTATATTATGGAGCTCCCATCTCCAGCCTTCACTAATTATTGTGTTCTTGTCCATCTTCAGGAGTCTGGCTTTGTGTGTGTAGCGTTTATTGATATTGCTAACTAAGCTGGTGTGGCTTTGACATTGTAATCAATTTACCTGCCTGAGTAATGTGCACCTTACTTAGAGAATACATCAAGAGTGTCTAACTTTCTGTCCTGGAGATCTAGTGCTGCTCTCAAGACCAGCTGGGAAGTTGGAAACATCAGTTTGAACATCGCTTCATCTTATAAATTCCATTTTGAAAGTCTAAATCTCTCAAGAGCTCTGGCTTTTATTCAGTCATGTTATTTCAACTTGACAGCACCTATAAAAAAGATGTAGCTGACTTTTGAGTTTCAGGCTGACAAACACATGGGGACAACTGTAAGGTTCTGTGAAAAAGTTTTGGTCAAACTACAGCAATTTATAAGCAGTGGGTTGCCATATTCTACAGCCACTTTTAAAAATACATGAAGCACTAATGAACTCTTCTGTCCAAAGGAAATACTTTTTAAACACGCAACCCCAACAACAGCCAGCTTACTGCGAACGTTTTTATACAGCCTTAGACAGCAGAAGTCGCATGAACATGTCTAGTGAAGAAATAGGACTTGTGTGTTCTTTATGAATGCAGAATAAGTCAATGGGGTTTTTAGTGCCAACACACCTGGCTCTAATATTCAGGTGCTCCTGAAGGCCTTGATTAACAGGATCAGGTATCTTAGATTAGGGTTGAAACTAAACTCTGCAGTACATGAGACCTCCAGGACTGGAGCTGAGCACCTCTGAGCTCAAGTCAGTATTGAGATGTACTTTTTGATGTCAGACAGCACAATAATTTGGTCACAATAAGTAGTATTTCTTTATTCCCTGTACTCAAACCATGTAGACTAAGAGAAAGAAAGCACTTAATCTGTAGCTAATTCCCTCTTTGACTGCAGCTCAATATGAATTTAACTTTTGTGGCTTTGGAATGCTTTGACTTCCATGTAAGGCATTTTGTTTTGTCTCCCAGTTCTTCTCCATAGATCCCACTAGCAGATAGTGTATGTGGATCAGTGGCTGAGAACAGCTACCATTCATGTCAGAGAGAGTACCTGAGATGGGCTATCCTGCTCAGATAAGCTATTTTTCCATGAGGTTCAGCAGTTTAAAGCGTTTCTTCAGCAGTTACAACTCATGACGATTCAAGTGAGACAGATTTGATCAATTTGTTGAAGGGCTCAGTATCTCAGTAATTCAATATTTTCTAATTTGGATTTTGGAATACTGTTCAAAGTAAAGTGTAAGTGTAAAATGTCCGTTTGTCATACCAAGTGAAGCAGTGGGCAGCCAGGAACACAGCGCCCGGGGAGCAGTGTGTGGGGCAGCATCTTGCTCAAGGGAACCTCAGTGCTGCCACTGGCAGTCCTGGGATTGGAACCCACAACCTTCTGATCGCAGGGGCAACTCCCTAACCACCAGGCCACCAACTGCCCCCAAGTGTAGCTCTGGATGAGGAAACAGGATTGTCTCTAAAGGTGGAAATCAAAGTGGGGGCACAGATTCTTTAGAGAAGGAGATTTGAGGCTAGATTTCCCTGCTCAAACACACCTGGTTCAATTTACCTGTTCACTGCCAGGTTGAGTGAGTGTGTTTGCAGAGAGGAACTACCAAACCGCCCTGAACACCAGACAATATGTACATTCATGACGTCACCAATGTAGTGAGCGGAGCAGTTTTCCAACCAACCTCCTCTCAGTAACGATGAGGCCATCATCCTACTGCTCAGACCCTGTTTACTGTAGTTCAGTACAAGTAAACTGGCAAGTTTTCCTTCGTTTTTGTAAATAGAATATATCCTGCTACTCTCTAGAATTCTAGGAATTTCCCCAAAATGCCTGAATGTGTTCTTCCGTTTTGTTTTTCGCTGTTTAGCTTCATTTAACGCCATTTAGTGAGACCTTGCCTGAGTCGCCATCTATCATTTTGCAGATAGTAAAAAGATCCTCTTTCCATTTTTGCCTTTTGTTTAATAACTCAAACCAAAATCAGCAGTATGGATGTTTATGTAGACTATTAAGAATTTCTCCAAAATTCACAGTTAGAGATGGGATATCGGTATTAAAAGATGTGGGCATTGTGTCAACATCAGCGACGAATATAAATCGGATGTCGGAGGGTAAAAGAATGAATCCAATCCTATAACAGATATGTCCTCACACTTACATTAACACGTTTACATGTACGTCAGTGGTTTGTTACTAGTCTGAGACTGATGATGTAACTAAACTTTAGTGTAAATAGCGCTATATGACTGTCATAGTCTGAATTAGGTCCAGGCCAAATTTGGACAGGCTGATTTAGTTAGATTTAAACATGTAAATGCTCAGACTGCGCTCAGAACTTTAAGTACAAACGTGCAGTTTTTTGACTCTAACATGAGTCACAAATGGGTTTGACTTTTGCAATAAAGAGACTAGAGATATTTAAGTAGAAAGAGAAAAAAGGGTCAGATATTTTTAAATTGCAGAAGTACATGGATGAAATAAGGGGCCCTGTACTGTTATAAAGTCAGATAATGCTGCCTTGCTTATAAGCTGGACTATGAGTGGACTGGTCTTGTCTTGTGGGTTTTATTAAACACTTGTAAGCATCTTTGTTTGGTCCTGTTTATCCAAATAACAAAGTTAACAAAGTTAACTTTTATTACCCATCTTAAATGTAGTACTTTCATTAAAATTAACTCATCTTAAGGGTGCGCTGAGCTGTACGTTGTTTTACCAGCAGTTCAAAAATATATGCTCACATTTAATGTGACTTTGAGTGAGCACATGCTAGCCTTCACTCTCTCACCAGTGGTTGTGTCATGTGATTGGGGGAGTGGAATTGGAATGATTTAATTGGGAAAATGCAAAAGTAATACAATAACTTCTCATTTTAAAGTTTAGATATAATAAATATGTAATAAAGTTACATTTAAAGTTTAAATGTATCGCATCATATATATATCAGAAATTCTGGTGTCATGCCACATCCACCAACACTGTTGTTTTGCTTATTAAGCAGTCATTTAAGTTAAACTTTGGCCCCATTTTTGCTTGTAATAACGCAATGTTAGATTAACATTATCATTAATATAATAAAGGTATTTAGGTGCCGTAAGGTTTTGTGACAACAGCGACGAAGCTCTTCTCTTTAGGTCAGGAATGGACAGAGCCGTTAGATTATTTTGTATTATTGGTTCTTCATTGCACACAACCCCTTTTCAAACTGCAGTAAAACAGTTTTTCTAATGACTTTTTCTAAAGTTTTAAAGTATGATGGATCAGTATCGGAAAAGGAAACGGTATTGTTCCACCTCCACGTACACTCTTGCCTTGCTTATTAAGCCATCAGTTCAGATTTGTTTTATTCCGTTCTTATGGAATATAAGTCTGCTGAAACTCATTATTTATGTTCAGAATGGCCGTGCTGTATTTGGGGTGATTCCCTGACTGGGGCTTTAGGTTTAAATGGTGTAATGGTGGTGTAGTGGCTCCTTTGCTTACTCCCTGTCTGCCTGTGCTTTTTCATAGAGACCTGCATTTATCCCGTTAGAATTTCACCCTGCATGCTGGTTATGTACTTCAGAAGTTTCAGTTGAATTTGCCTTGATTGTTTTGTGCCAGCTTGAATCTGAGTGCATGTAAATGTGTTATGAAATTAAGCATTTTCTTTAAAGTTACTGAATCAATCTCTGATTCCTAGAAAGATTATGTTCATGTTTTCCAAGAGTCTCATGTGTCTTAAGTTTAAGTTTAAATAGGCTGTGATTTTGGCTATAATAATGCAGAGCTATACATCATCACGTCGCATCAAAACCTCATGCTTATTAATATCATGTGATTAGTATCAGGTGACTGGGGGCATTATTTAATTGGAATAAAAAAATTTTAAAAAAAAAGAACGGCTGGTATCGTGGCACCACCATGTACACTCTTGTCTTGCTTATTAATCCATCATTTAAATTCAACATTGGCCCCAAATTTACTTCGAATAAATGTGCTGTGAGGTTTTGTGATGACAGTGAAGAAGCTCTTAACCGTAATCATTCTCTGTTGATCAGGAACGGACAAATCCATTAGATGTTTATATTATTGGTCTTCTATTACACTGCACACAACCCCTTTTCAGACTGCAGTAAAAAAAAATCGTTTTTTAATGATTTTATGGAGTGCTGATTTGTCCAGTCCTGAAGTGTGTGTGTGTTAATATTGGTGCTGATCTCTGCCCTCTTGGGCTCATCAACTCTCATTCGCCCTCCTCCCCCTCTCCCTCTCTCCTTTCTCTCCTTCCCCGCTCGCTGGACGGGACTCCGCTGGGCTCTGCTGATCACATTAGGAGTATGATGAGGTACTGTTCAATCATCTTACAGCACAAGGGGAATCGCTTCCACAGTGCTTTAGGAAATCTGCATATTTATTAAAGTTCCGGGCATTTTTCTCTAAGTATTTATGCTGAATCTCTCTCTCTCTCTCTCTCTCTCTCTCTCTCTCTCTCTCTCTCTCTCTCTCTCTCTCTCTCTCTCTCTCTCTCTGTCTTTCTCTTGCTCCCTCTCCTTCTTTCTCTATCTGTTTCCCTTTCTCTCTGTCTCTGTTTATCTCTCTCTCTGCCTGTCTTTCTCTTTCACTCCATTTATATATCTACCTGTCTGTCTCTCTCTGTCTCTCTGTATCTGTTTTTCTCTTTCTCTCTCTCTTTCTATCTGTCTGTGTCTCTCACTCTCTGTATCTGTCTCTATATCCGACTCTCTCTGTCTCTGTCTCTCTGTTCCCTCTCTATCTCTGTCTTTCTCTCTCTCTCTCTGTCTGTCTCTGTCTGTCTCTCTCTTTCTCCATCTTTCTACCATCCTTCCTTTCTCTCTGAGACAGCTGGCTGATGACCGGATGGCTCTGGTGTCTGGGATTAGTTTGGATCCAGAGGCGGCCATCGGCGTCACCAAAAGACTCCCTCCCAAGTGGGTAGAAGGTGTAGACGAGGTAAACTTTCATGTTTATTTTAAAAAAGGAAATAACAGTCTTGGGAATAACAGTTCATTTGTATAGAACAACACACTAAGAATTTATTCTTGTTGCCAAAAATACTTTATAAGTGAAAATGTTCCTCCAGTGGCCACCAGGCGGTCCAGTTGTGTTTAGTCTACATTCAACATGCTGGCCCCTCCCCCTTACTTAACACACCAGCCAATCAGGGGCTTCTGGAGTTCATTAGTGTTCAGAAAATTCAGATTATGGCTGGAACTTCTCAGGTAGGTGGATCTCCAGAACCAGGGTTGGTGACCATTGTTACATACCTAAGAATGAGTTGGCATTATTTAATAATAAGGCGATGAAAAACAGCAATAATAATTATTATTAATTTGTAATTTAAAAATGTATGACTACATTCCATTTTGGGTGAAAAAAGGACAGCACTTTGTGTGAGGATGTCACTGTTGAATATGTTAGCAGTCAAGTAATTATTTAGTTGATTATAATTATTAGTTGATTAATTATACACACAGTTTATTACATTTAATTTTACTTCATATTTGAGAAGTCTGTTACTACAGACATAAGCACAATTGTAGGATCCTGCCGGTATGATCCACTTATCCATTTCTTTTATAAATTGTAGATTTTTATTCTTGTTAAATGGACAGTTGTTGAGTGAACACCTAAAAATTAAAATATGTCAAATAAAACAAGTTTCCTATATAAGCTGAAGGTATCGGTAACAGTACAGGTCTGAGATCCTATTCACTGGTTGTGTGGTGATGCAGAGTCAAATTCTAGACTGTCCTTTAACTTTCAATGCAGTCATTACCTGTTTCAGCACTTAATATCTCTTTATTAAGAGTATA
>JBBIGA010022166.1:0-14406 GCA_037576975.1 Alestes dentex | reverse complement strand
CTGGAATAAGATCTGATCAGTATTTTTCAGAGGGAAACCACTTTATATTCAACATCAACATTAACAAAAGTATTGAGACACACCTGTTTTTCAGGGTTTGGGCCATATAGTGCATGTCCCTTACTTCCAGTGAAGGACAATCTTAATGGATTAACATTCAACATCAGTGCCTGACCTCTACAGAATGAATGGGCACAAATTCCCACAGAAATCTCCCACACAGATTCTTGTGGAAAGCCTTCCAAGAACAGTGGAAGCTGTTACAGCTGCAAAGAGTGACCAACTCCACATTAAAGTCTATGTATTTGAATGCATTGTCATTAAAGTCCCTGCAGGTGTAATGGTCAGGTGTCCCAGTACTTTTGTCCATATAGTGTATGTTCATGCACTACTTTTGGCAAACTAATGCTGCCTTCCATCCATTTATCTCAGAAATGGGAACTTGGACATCAGATCCAAGTGTTCAGTACAAGAAGTCAGAGAGCCAGGTTCTGGCCAGCCCAACCATTGTTAATGCTAATAAATACATGGAACTTCTTGGATTTTTAAGTGAGGGTTGGTGAAGTTCCAGTTTCAGAAATCCAGTTTCAGTTGAAATTTAAAATAAGAAAAGATCATCCTTTTTTAGTCCCACAAACATGGGAAATTTGCTTTGTGGACAGTACAAGATAAGAGCAACAAACATGAAAAACTATAGAATAAAAACTATACCAACAGTATAGTATAAAAAGTACATTATACAAACATGATGTATCTACATCTATCTGTAAGTTTAGAGTTCTACATATGTTTATATAGAGTGGATACCCTCTCTCTCTCTCTCTCTCTCTCTCTCTCTCTCTCTCTCCATGTATATATATATATATATGTGTGTGTGTGTGTGTGTGTGTGTAATAATGCACCTTCACACTAGGAACACAGAAATTACTTCTCGGTTCAGATCACACAACAACATGACCTTGTGTGGAAACTAATTTCAAACTAGCATTAGCAAACCTCTAGCTACCTTAGTTAATCAATTGCTACCTCAGTGGTGGTTCCTAACCAAAACAGTTTCGAAGCTATACTCTTAGCATAAATGTTATAAATCAGCCAGCATTATTTAGGCTAATTAATGAGAACTTCATTTGATCAAAGTTATTACCTAGGAAATAGGTATAGGTAAATATACATTATTATACAGTACCCTCTTTAATTATTGGCACTCCTTGTAAAGATTAGTAAACAGGGTTAGAGAATTTTGCACCTTTTGGCGAAGTTGCTTAATCTCATGCTGAAAAAATGAGAAAAATCCAACCTTTAATCGAAATAAATGTATTCAGAGGATAAACAAATCCCTTATCAAAAAATAATTATTTTCAACAAAAACACATGTGGCACAATTATTGGCACCCCTGGAAATTATAGTGAACACAATATAACTGAAGCATGTTTCCCACTTAAATTTTGAGTTGATTGGAGTGTGTAAAAACTTTCCAGCTGTAATCAATGACTTCTTGATTAACTGAGGTACAAATATGAGGTTACACAAAGGCCAAATTCCCTTAGTCATCCATCAACATGGGAAAGACAAGAGAACAACCAAATAAGAGAGAAGCGTGTTGACCTTCGTAAGTGTGGGAATGGCCATGAAGAAACAGCTACTTTCATGAAATTGCCCATTTCTGCAGTTAGAGAAATAATTAAAAAGTGGACATTAACTGGAACTGTTACAAACTTGCCTGGAAGAGGACCCAAGTTTATTTTGCCCCCATGTACAGTGAGGAGGACGGTAAGAGAGGCAATAAAAGGATCACTGTTGGTGAAATACAGGACAAAGTAACATCTTGGGGTTACCAAGCCTCCTAAACCACCATCAGACACCACCTCCATGCCAACACATTGTTTGGAAGGTATGCCAGAAAACTCAGTTAACCACAAACTTAAGCGCCTGCAGTTTGCATAACACTACTATAACTTTGACTGGAACCATGCTCTAAGGTCTGATGAAACAAAAATGGAGCTTTTTGGCAATAAACAAACAGTCAAGATGGGTTTGGTGTAAAAAGAAAGATGGCTACAATGAAATGAATCTCATCCCAGCTGTAAAATATGGTGGAGGTTCTGTGCTGTTGTGGGGCTGTTTTTCCTCCAAAGGCCCTGGACTCCTTGTTAGGGTACATGGCGTCATGTACTCCATAAAATGCCAGGACATTTTTAGTAAAAAAATATGACTGCCTCTGCCAGGAAACAAAAAACGGGTAATCATTGGATGTTCCAGCAGGACAATAACCCATAGCACATGTACAAATCAACAGAAAAATTGTTAGCTGACCACAGAATCAAGCTTCTGCCATGACCATTTTCCAACCTTTTAAAATGTTACAGGAGCAGACTTGGTGCTGTTTTCCTGGCAAAGGGAGGCTGTACAAAGTGTTAAATGCAGGGATTTGTTTTTCTCTGAATGAATTTATTTCTTACCCTGTTTACTAATCTTTACAGGGGCGCCAATAGTTGTGGAGGGCACTGTACAAATGATATATATGATATATACTATGAATATACAGTAGATAGCTCTAAACTGCTGTAGTTTTAAATTTGGCAGGAATTACAATTAAAATGGGGAAACAAAATTAGTCACAAAGTGCATATTAGATACTCATTTACTAACGAGTATCAAATAATCATAAATGAGAACAAATGAATAAATGTTGCATCTGCATACTGGAAAAGTCCCTGACTGTAAAAAGTGTAAGAAGCCCTGTCTAAGATTGTATAAGGTCAGCAGTAGCTTCCAGCCCATTTTCTTGCAGTGCCCAAGAGTAACCTGAAGTAGTTTCACAGTCATGGAAAAAGGACTTGACAGTTAAGGTTATTCTCAGAATGCAGCTCGCAGGAAGCGCATGTTATTAGATTAACACCTGGCCTTATCATACTAGCTAACCTCACACCAGCTGTGGCTTGATTGATTATAGCAAAAGACCATAATTTAGCCTGAAATAAGCAATGCATTATATATACTTGATTCAAGTGTGTGCAACATTTGCACATGAATAAAAATATATTGGATCACCTTCCCACAGGGCACGGCTCACAGACTCAGATAAAAATTACCGGACAAAATCTTGTTCTACAGTATAAGTTGTCATATGCGGAATCAATTTTACAATGCATATATCTGGAAATGTACAAATTTACAAGTAACCAGGAAAATACATTTATCAACAAATAAAATTAAAAAAATGTTTACAGTGTGAAAATTCTTCAGGCCTTTGAAGGTCAAAAAAAATAACATATAAGGAGTACAACGTAAGATTTTATTGAAAATATATAGTAATACTACTTGAGTAAAGTACAAATTGTAGCAGGATACAGATCACCTGTGGTGGCTTTTGGGTCCAGGTGAGTTAATGAATCATCACTGGAGGGCGTACTATAAATAGTCAGGCTCGCCCCTTCCTGTTGAGTGCGCCCTGTTTTTGGGGCACCTTGCCCCTACGGCTGGTACAGCTGAGCCAGAAGGGCCATCCTTAATTGCAGTTTGGCGTGATTTGGGTTAAGTTGCTCAGACTGTCGTGGCCTGTCCTTTCATAGGTGTCTCTTGTTTCTGCTGTGGCTTCCCCGTTCGAACGTAGCGGCTGTTACTGCTGACTGATGTTGGTAGGTCCTGTTTTATTCCGTTACTGCGCACTCTTTGCCGCCTGAGTTGTATAATAGAACTTTGCTACGAGGAATCGTTGAAATGAATTCGAGACCACGATTCCTCGTCCTCCGTCATGCTGGCGTCACCGTCTGACGGTATGTAGCGTATTTTGTTCATTTATTCTTTTCTATTTTTTTTTTTTCTTTTCTATTTGTTAATTTTGGCATTCCACAGGAATCAGCCCGTAGTCGGTATTCTCCACGTTAAGGTGGACTGGGGTTGATGGGGACGTGAAAGGAACACTGCTGCTTTGCCTCTGCTGCCGTTGCTGAGTGCTTTGTCTCTGCTGGCGTCACTAAGTGCTTTTAAACTTGGACCTGTTTTAAGTGTGAGTGGTCTCTGTGTGTGCGTGTGTGTGTGGTGTGCAGGGCGTTTAGGTACGTTGGTATGTGAATTTTAGCGTGGCTACTTAATTTCTTTTTTTGGTTTGTTTTCTTTGCTCCTTATTATCTTATTTTATTTGATTTGTTAAAATATTCATTAGTGAGATTTATGTTGCTGATAGTCTTGTATTTGTTTGCCAATTGCATTTGTTTTTTTTTCTCGTTTATTTACTACTTTTTTCTATTTTGTTTTCTATATATTTTTATTTATTTATTTATTATGTTCCAAATGTTGAGTGGCCCACTTAGTCATTAGTTTCTTTTGATTAGAAGTTATTTCTTTTCTTTTTTTTTTTTTTCTGGATTAGATCATTGGCAGGAGGCCATTTTGAGAGAGCTGCTGATCACTAGATTTAGTCTTCAGCTTCTGGCCTCTGTGTTTGCTCTTGTTTCTTTTAGGAGCTGGGCTCTGGTAGTGGTGTGGTGGCTGTCCCTTGAAGGTGGTGGAACTTTGCCCTGGGTGCTGTGTTCCAGTCTTGACTTCATGTGCGTGTGTGGGTCTTTGTGGGCCCACCCCACCAACAATAAGTCCCAGCTCCAAAGGCTTCTGTTTTTCCCTGCCATCTTTGATGGTTTTATGATGCTTTTAATGATGTGTACACATGAATAAAAAAGTAAGCTTCTGATGAATGGAATCATGTCTGTTGCCTCTTGAGTGACGAACTTGCATGCCTTTGTACTATTGGTTTGTAGTCAAAGGTTTTATAGGTGCTTGGGTGAAATTCCCAAGGTGGTGTAGTCGGTTTAGTTTAATCAGAATAGCTATTAGCATACATTCAAACGTACATTACTTAAAGGTCCCTCCATCGTGCCACAAAATCTTAAGTAGCAAAATAGCAATATTCCACTAATATTTTCCACTTCTGGTAGATTCCTGGATTTTTTTTTTTTTTGTCATTACCGCATTATAACGTGACAAATTAGCCCTCATTAGAGTAGATTAGTGTTATGCCGTCTTCTTTGGGTTGGGGTCTTAGTACACATACAGGGATCAGAATGCAGGAGGGCATACCTGTCCACACTCACTCTGGGGAGGCTGGATGGCCCCTCACTCTTCACTGTCTCTCAATATGATGTGAAAGCAAGAAAACCTAATTGGCAGGTGTCTGGCCCCTCACTCTGTAGTCTTGGTAGTGTCTAGCATTGTGTGAAAGGGCAAGGCCTGGCTAACCCTCTTGACCCCCCTCCCCCCAAAAAATGTATTTACATCAGGCAGAAGGTGTTATAATGAGGCAAGAGAGGGCAAAATACACACAACAGAATGTGGCGAGGGAGTAAGGGACGAAAATTTGTTTGTTGATGCAGGGGTGTGATTTGACAATGTTTATTGACCAGCACAAACCCCACCATGTGTGCCTCCTTATAGCAAAAATAATGAAAAGCTGAATCAGGACATTTCTAAACATCATTTTTTTTTTTGTTTTTTTTCTGGTGTACCGTTTTTTAGGTCCAGCCTCTGGCCTGAATTTGATCAGTTCACCATTACTGATGGCTGTGGTTTTCAAGATTGATTTCAAAATGATTCTGAGCAATCTCACATTGATTTGTCAAGAAAATGGCCCCTGTTTAAATATACCACTCCGGGAAAAAAAAAGATACTACTGCAATTTATTTTTAAATCAGAATCTAGTATGACAATTACATCTAACATGTACATCTCATTGGTGACTTCTCAATGGTGCCCATGTCTTCCGTACTTCTCACTAACAAGCACAAAGAATAAAACAGCTACGCAGTCTCCACCGACAAACGCTTGACGTCGTCGGCACAATTACTGTTCATGGGGAGCTTCCTGAATTGGGTTTCCATGGCTACACAACTACACATGAGCCTAAGATTGCCATGCACTTTGCAATACCAGTGAAGGGAAATCTTACTGCTAACAGCACGCAATGACATTTTAGACACGTGGGCAGCAGTTTGGAAATGGTCCTGTTTTCTGGATCTGCTTGATGATGCCCCTGTGCAAACTGGGAGATCAATAAAGAAATAGCTTATCGAATTTGGCGTGAGAAAAAAAACAACACACAGAACCCTGACCTCAGCCCCATCCAATTTCTTGGTGATGAATTCGAACACCCACTGTGAGTCAGGCATTATGCCTCACAGTGCCTAAACATGATTAATGCTCTTCTGGCTAAATGGAATAGAATCTCCACAGCATTCTCAGTGGAGTAAATGTTGATATACCAGGAAAGGGTGACCAACATATTGTAGCGTGTTTTGAGGGCGATTGGTGGGCGGAGCTTCCCAGAATGGCCCTGGCTATCTACTGGGGAGCTAATCCATGGAAGACGGGGGGATTCTAATTACTGTGGCTGCTAATGGTCCGTTGTTGTTAATTATAAACCGTACGTAGTAACAAGGGAGCCTTAAGTTCTACCTTTGGAGGTATCCAAGTTCTACCTCTTGAGTTATTCCCCGACTGTTCACTTCAGCTCAATTCCTACGGTTGTTATGATATACTTTTAAACATGTTTTGGACATCTTAGCTTTCATAAGATGAGAAACATTTCAAAAAATATTGTATAAAGGAAATCGATTACCTTAGGAAATGAGGTTCAAATCTCAGTTGCATGTTTTCCCAAGGCTGTGATAATACTGTAGCTTACTACACAGAATAACCTGCATATTAAGACTACCCGACGAGCGATGATATGCCTAGTTTACAACTGACCTCAGAACAGCAGTGGTTTGCTCAAGGGCTTAATGCCCACTGTGTTTAGGCATGTTAGTTCAGATTAAATTGTCATAATGCATTGCCTACTGGTATGGCTGGTGGCCTGATGGTTAGGGATCTCTGAAATGTTAGCAAATGAAATTTTCATTTTGAAGAAATGTCAGTGGACTAGCAGACAATGGATTCAGTTCAGAGTCAAAATCTGGTGAACAGGTATAACAAAGATATTTCACAACTGAACTCAAATCACAGATCCAAGCTGAACAGAGGCAGACAGATTCCTGAAGGTTAGGCCAGGAATGTAGTCCACCAGAAACAGACCAAAAGTCAAAACCCCAAAACAGGAATGTCAAAAGCAAGGCTAGAGCCATAAGCAAAAAAACTAAGAAAGTCAAAATGTTTGCTATTTTTGTGGCAATATATAATTATTCATGCATTTTTAGTGCTAAATTATTAAGAAAAATATAATTTGCTAATTTTGTAACAAATATTACATTCAGCTACACTCATACATTCAGTTATAAAATATAACTATACATTTTTTGGTACTGTCAAGAAAACACAAAGAAAGTGTGTTTTGGGATGGTGAAATGCCGCTGTACTCAGAGGTGGGTGGTTTGAAAGTAGAGCGTTATTCATTTCTCTTTGCTGCTGATTGGCTGCTGCCCTGGGACGCATCTCTGGCAGATACAGTCCAGCAGTCCTGCATCAGAACTATTTCCCTTGTGGAGCTATCTGGAGTGTTTTGCTGAGTGTTCTCGAGTTCTTCGTTTTGTTCTTCTTAAAGCCCTGTATTTTTATTACAGTAATTTAAGTAAATTTATTACTGTATTTACCCTGCTTATACCAAAGAAAATAACAGTGCATACCAAAGAAAACGCACTTGCATGAATTACAGAATAGTCTACATGGGGTAACATTAGTATTTTACATTCTAGCACTGCAGGATACAGCAGTTCAGTGTACACTTTACAGTACAGATACAGGTTTACTTTTACATTTCTTAAGGGTAATGTATCAAGCTGAGTTTAAAATGAAATTAAAGTGTTTTGGGAGCATATTTTGGGGCATATTTAGGGTTAAATTATAAAAATAAGCATTCTTAGGCATTTTAGGCAAATTCACGTTTTTTCACAGTTTGCTCTTGGAACGTAACCCATGTGTCACGCTTCCCCCTTGTTCCCCAATGATGGTTGGCACGTACACGTTGTTCCATGCTTTGATTTTCTTTATTTTTCAAAAACCTCAAACAAAAGACAGGCACAGTGACCTGAAACAAGACTCTAGTTACTCAAACAAAAAGGAGAAGGAAATCCTACCACAGCATGGAGGACTATAACTGACTGTATACCGACAAAGGTGCAAGACGCTAAACTCCCTTAAAAACCCACAAAACAAAAAGACATGAACCAATACACAAGCACAGTCACTTAACACAAATACAAACCAGCTGTGAATATAACCTGAAACCAATCCCAGTGAAACCTATCAACATAAAAGTCCCAACACCCAAATACTATAATAGTGGCCTCTAGCGGCCACCCACAGTGCTACAACTAGACATAACACCATACGAATGTTGGGGGTTTACTGTATATTATTCTAGATTGTATGAATGGCTTTTTGCAGTGTATTTCTACTGTTTTCAGGAGAATCACCAGGAGGACTCCTGAGCCATCCACGTTGAAGAATTTCATGCAATTTCACCATTCAAAGTTTCCTCTGGAAATGTTCTCAGAATGGAATGAGAACCCAGAATTCCAAAACAGTTTGCTCATTGCCCAGTAGGCCCATCATTCTGAAATATGACTGAAAGAAACAAAGCATGAAAACAGCAAGTTCAGCCATGTGTAAAGTCAAAATATTCCAATCTTGTCTTTTTCCATCAAACAATTTGAAATTTTCATGTTCAGGTCAGGTTCTTTGACATCTCTTCTCTGTCTCGTTCTCCTCCTTGTGTGCACTGATTGGAGACCAGGAATCATGCAGTGACTGACGTTTCTAGTGGCTCATCATTGCTCCTTTGTCATAACTTTGCTTTCCTCAATGAGCATGAGAGAGACAGGCACACGGCCACATGTCAACACGTGGTTGGCCTGCACAGTGGATATGCAGGGCAAGGGCAGTCGAGCTGCTATGTTTAACACCTCAGCAGATGCCATAGTGAGATCTCATAGTGCATGCTAGCTCTACCTGTCAGTTTGTGTGGTAATGAGAAGAGTGAGAGAGTGTAAAAGAAGTAGAGAGAGCAATATGAAGAGAGGGAAAATGAGATTCCCGAGGTGCTGGTGGTGGACCCACTGAAAATATGCAATTATACACTCATTTCACAGGACTGCCATCCAAAGCGAGACTGAGGTGGGAAAATTCTGGAATGAGATTGCATGGATAGAGGATAGTTCGTGTATAGGAGTAGTCCAGCAAGTCAGTCTGTGATAGCTACTTCTGTAATTTTCCCACCATATCAAGATGGTGGTCGAGTGAAGTGTACGGTGGCCCTGAAGTGCAAACCACACCAACAAATTACTAAACACAACAACAAATTGAGAAATACAACAAATTGAGAAGCACAACGACAAAATTGAGAAACACAAAACAAATTAAGAAATCACAAAAACAAAATTGAGAAGCACAAAAACAAATTGAGAATCACAAAATTAAATAAAGAAGCACAAAATCAAACTGAGAATCACAAAATCAAATTAAGAAGCACAAAAACAAAATTGAGAAGCATAAAAACAAATTAAGAATCACAAAACAAATTAAGAAGCACAAAAACAAAACTGAGAAACATAAAAACAAATTAAGAATCACAAAAACAAATTAAAAATCACAAAAACAAAATTGAGAAGCACAAAAACAAAAGAAGAATCACAAAAACAAATTGAGAAGCACAATTACATTAAGAAACCGGAAAGAGTAGGTACCAGTCAGTAACAGGAGACATCACTGATTGGACGACCGCGCTGTTCGTCTTTGGAACTGGAAGTTACTCTGCCTGTAGCGCATTTTTCCAAACATGAACATTACCGGTGACCCAAACGTAGCTGTCGCTATTCGAGAATATTTTGATTCAGGACATACATACGAGGTGATACTGGATATGCTCAAGTGTAATCATGACATTTCAAATTAGTATGCGTACACTATTAACAGAAAAAAACATTCCTGAAGAAATTTTAAAAGGGCCTGCCACCAAGAAACTACCTACAGACTCCTATATCCATACTAACCATCTCCTACATTGCATTAGCATAGCGCTAGCATTAGCATAACGCTAGCATTAACATAGCATTAACATTAACATAGTGCTAGCATTAACATAACCCTAGCTTCAGTATAGCATTAATATTATCATAGCGGTAACACGAGCATAGCGCTACCATTAGCATAGCGCTAGCATTAACATAGTGCTAGCATTAGCATAGCATTAACATAGCATAGCGCTAATACTAACATAACGCTAGCATTAGCATAGCGCTAGCATTAGCATTAACATAGCACTAGCAATAGCATAGCGCTAGTGTTAACATAACATTAACATAGTGCTAGCATTAGCATAGTGCTAGCATTAGTATAGCACTAACATTAGTATAGCACTAACATAAGCATAGCGCTAGCACTAGCATAGCACTAACATTAGCATAGCGCTAGCACTAATATAGTGCTAACATTAGCATAGTGCTAGTATTAACATACTGCTAGCATTAACAGTAGCATTAGCGTAACGCTAGCACTAGCATAAAGCTAGCATTATCATTAGCATGGCATTAGAATTAGCTTAGCATTAGCATAACGCTAGCATTAACATAGCGCTAGCATTAACATAACGCTAGCATTATCATTATCATAGCGCTAGCATAACGCTAGCATTATCATTAGCATAGCATTAACATTAACATAGCATTAACATTAGCATTGCATTAGCATGGCAATAGAATAAGTTTAGCATTAGCATTAGCATGTTTTTTTTTTTATATCCGCTACAGGCAGAGTAACTTCCAGTTCCAAAGACGAACAGCGCGGTCGTCCAAGTAGTGATGTCTCCTGTTACTGACTGGTACCTACCCTTTCCGGTTTCTTAACGTAATTGTGCTTCTCAATTTGTTTTTGTGATTCTTCTTTTGTTTTTGCGATTCTGAATTTGTTTTGTGTTTCTCAGTTTTGTTGTTGTGCTTCTCAATTTGTTGTGTTTCTCAATTTTGTTGTTTCTGAATTAGTTTGTGTTTCTCAATTTTTTGTTGTGTTTAGTAATTTGTTGGTGTGGTTTGCACTTCAGGGCCACCATAGAAGTGGGTATATTTTAAAATCTGGCTGGGTAAATGGAAATGTAAACATTGTACATATATTCAATCTTTCATTGATCTTCCATGTATTTTATTTCTTCAGGTTTTTTTTATTCTATTTTTTCCCCATAAAGCACATTGAATGACCTTTGTGTATGATATTGTATATAAATAAACTTGATTTAACTTGTGTTTCTATATGGTTTCTACACTTAGATGACTTTATCTGATACATAGCTTGTATAGTGTCTCCCATATAGATGTACTTTGTAGGTACATGACTGTAGCCCATCTATGTGTTAGGGAGAGGGAGAGGGAGAGGGAGAGGGAGAGAGAGAAGACTTACTGAGCATTTGTCAACACTCTTCACATCCCAACCTCATGCTGAAAAAGAAAAGGTCAGACCCTCAGTGTCTGTCTGATCGCTGACTCATCTCCTCCTGTCTGCCTTGAGACTACAAGGAAGAAGCACTGCAACTGTCAGTCTTAAGTACCCCAAGCTATAGGAGCTCAAAAAGGGCAAGTGTGTCAGAATTCACACAAACTACATCAAGTTACATCGGCAACAAAAGAGCCTAGGTAATAAAAAAAACAAATGTACAAGAACATTTTATGCGCTTCCAGTGAATAGTGTAGGAGCCAGTTCAGGTTTCAAATTTAGCAGTACCAGTTGGGATGGATCGAGTTGGGCCCCAAAGCTACAGACATGAGTTGGGTCAGGTTTGGGCTTCAAATTCATTACAGACCGTCACGTCGAGAGGTGCATGGGGAGTGAAGCGAGGCACAAAGTGCAGGTTCCATTAGATGGTTTTAATGTAAAGACACAGACGCTAACAAAAAACCCCAAAAGGCACAAGGCCTAACAGAAAAAACACCACACAATACATACATACAAACATAAGGACAGGGCCACATGCAGAAGACATCAAGGTAGTGTGAGGGTTGATCCACAAAAACAACTCAAACTCAAAATACTTAAATAGCAAACACTCTGACAAAAACCAATCAAAAGGCCCAAACACTTAAACTAATACACAACAGGTGACAGTGACACACGACACAAACAGCCACTTATTTCAAAATAAAAGTCCCATGACTAAAAACCCAGCCCTAACAGTACCACCCCCCCCCCTTACGGTGTCCCCCAGGGCACCCTAAAACCCCTACCAAGGGCTGGGGAGGGGCAGGTGGAGGCACAAAAAAAAACCAAAAAAAAAACCGCAGACCGTGGGCTCCACACATCCTCCCCTGAATGGGCGCATTCGGAGTAAAGCTCCCTTTGGAGGGACCCCTTCACTATATCCCGATCAGGGTTCCCTGGCTCTCCTTACGGAGCCCCTCTGGGGCCCCCATCCCATGTACACCCCCCTAAAAAATTCATGCAAATTCTCCCCCCTTTCAAGAGTGGGGTCTAAGTCCCTTTCTGGGCAGCTTGCCCCAGTCTCTTTGGGGCAAAAGTCCAGGCTGCATGCGGGGGGGCCTCGTCTGTGCTCGTGGGGGGCGTTGGAGACATCCCTCACTGCCCGCCCGGAGGCCGGTACGCATTCGGCGGAACTGGATCCCACGTCCCTTTCGGCGGCGGCGCTAAAGTCAGCACGTCCTTAACCCGCTTCGGGGACACTGCAGAAAAAGTCCATGCTGAAGCCCGAAGAGCACCAGGGAGGAACATCCCTCGATGCAAACACTCTCAGACAAAAAAAAATCAAAAGGCCCAATCACCTAAACATACACAACAGGTGACAGTGACACACGACACAAACAGCCACTTATTTCAAAATAAAAGTCCCATGACTAAAAACCCAGCCCTAACACAGACTAGTAGCAGTGCCAGCACAATTGTTTTGGATAGGCATAACCAATGTGCAAGCAAACCAAATGTTAAATATAACGATATATAATATTTTTCTAATGATACATTGTGTTGGCTTGGCTACTTTTTTATAACAGGCCTGAATGAACTCCAGATCCTTAATCCACCGTTCTTCTCACATTTATCACCAAACTGTTGACCACTATAAAATGCTCAATAAACTCATACTTCTTCTTACAATTCCATTGCAGTAAGGCAAAAGTGTGTTCACCGACACAAAGCAGAAAATGGAACGAAATGGCTGCTTAAATACCTATATCAAGAGTTAGAGCAATCATTAAAACAATCATGAACCAGAGTGGAAGAGGAGGCAAGGTTGCTTTGTCAGCAGCCAGAGTGAGGAGGGTGGTCAGAGAAGTAAAAAAAAAGTCAAAGCTTCAGATTTTGGTAGCATTTTGGGCACACCATGTCTCCAAATCCACCATAAGATGTCACTGTCATGTTAACAAACTGTTCTGGTAGGCCAGAAAGCAGCATTCCCTAATTTGATAAGAAGGCTATATAGAGACCCAAGCATAAAACCAAGTTCTCAAGTCTTATAAAACACTACAAGGGAAAATTCAGCTGGTGAAAATGGTGGTGCAAAACACTAAATAAGTGTCAAAATTACGTTTTTTCAAATACATTTTTTGTGGTGACCTTATGATATTTGTATACATATTTGTTGAGAAGACATTTGATAAAAATTAAGGGTAAATTTCATCAGCCTTTTTATTATGCACGGCACTGTAATAATAAGATTCCAGCATCAAAAGTTATGCTGCTTTTGACAATATTATCTTACCTTTGTTTGTGCTTTGCTGTTCTTGGCATTATAATCAACACTAGACCTGTTTTATTTCTTTGACACACAGATGGTCAAGAAACTACTGAGCGTCCAGTTTTCTGATTGCAAATGTCCCCTTTACTGAAAGGACTATGAACGACAGGGCCTAAATGATTACTTTATGGTTCAGCTAGTTGCAATAACCCATATCAGAATAATTTCAAATCCAATGTGCTGGAGTGTAGAATCATTAGAATAGTGCAGTGGACAATCTGATCTGGGAAAAGAAAGAATGATGAAAAGAAAAAGAAAAAGAATACATTATTGCTTCAGTATGTTATTGTGGAGAACATCAGACTAATATCCAACAAATGGCATTCACAACTGTGTCTCCCCAGCTTCTGACATCCACGAAAGCACAGCTATTTAAAAAGTACAACAAATACTCTAAAGTGCATATACTCTATGGTTCTTTTGAATATTGGTTGTTCTCGTTAAATGTAAAATCATTTAATGAGTGGGTTACTTTAAATATTAAACTATCAAGGTCAAGGTCTGTTTCCCCTTCTTGTATTCATTCTCCCTCATGTGTGACCATGTGCTTCTGTTTTTGTTTTGGTTCCCTAACTCCTCCTCGTCTTTGGTTTTGTAACAAGCCCCTCACCTGAGGCCCGTTGCACAAAAGTAGGATTAAGACATCCAGGATAAGTGAGTAAGCTGAGCTCAATGGATCCAAAAC
>JBBIGA010022156.1:0-14406 GCA_037576975.1 Alestes dentex | reverse complement strand
TTCAGATCTTTGAGTTCAGCTCATGAAAAATGGGAGCAAAAACAAAAGTGTTGCGTTTATATTTTTGTTCAGTATATATATATATTCTCAAGTGACCTGTATTGTGCCTCATTGAAAAAGAAGACTGAAGACAACACTCTCTGTCACTTCAGTACGAATGGACGAGCTAAACTGCTATAGGCAAAGGTGGAAATATGCAATATGCAAAATATGCAAATATTTTTAAGCTTTAGATATCACAACCAT
Source organism: Alestes dentex (assembly GCA_037576975.1). Taxonomy (NCBI): domain Eukaryota; kingdom Metazoa; phylum Chordata; class Actinopteri; order Characiformes; family Alestidae; genus Alestes; species Alestes dentex. The sequence goes on along the minus strand of JBBIGA010022156.1, from coordinate 14,160 downwards.
GGTGAACTTAGAGCAGGCTGTTAAGTGACTTATTTTCCATTTAGACACTATATGGGATGGGTAACATATGTTTTGAAACAACAGGTTTTCGATGGTGTTAGCCCTTTAAAGTTGGCTGTTTGTCAGGTTTTGAGAAAACACCTCTGTCGATGTTTACAAGCTGTTTTCTTCTGTTCTCTCCCCTCTTCATCACAATGAGCACCACATTGCTTACTGCAAGCTGTCCAATGTGTCGTCGCTGCTCAACACTATCAGTGCACCCAACGAGCTGTGATAAGAGAAAGGTAATCTGTCTCTGTGCGTTTCAACAGAGGCTCTGTCAGAAAGACCCGAGTCATCAGGGGTGTAAAGTGATATTCTCTCCTTAGAGACAAGTGCCCCTTCACGTTACAAGCTCAGATCCAGCACCACTTACCAGGTGAAGGTGCTGGATAATTCATTGGGGAGTTATTATCGCGGCCGCCGTTGACATCGGGTTTATAATGCTCGTAAACAGATGTGACTCGAGAGGACACACGCATCTCTGGAACTCTATCAGTCAGAGTGAAAAGAGCTCATTATGTTCTCATCAGTCTTGAGCCTTTACATGGCTGAGGTGGCACTCAGAGGCTCTTCACTCTGCATAAACCGTATCATGCGGCGTGCTGAAACGAGTGTCAATGACAAATGAAGAGGCTGATCATAAATCCTGCACCTTTGTTTCACAGCGGTAAAATATTCATGAGGAACGCCTTATGTTGGTTGCTGTGTGTGTGTATGTGTGTGTGTGTGTGTGTGTGTGTGTGTGTGTGTGTGTATATACATTTACAACACCAAAAACAATATGATTCTGCTTCAGTAAAGGGCTTTTTAAAGCTATATGGGACTCCCACCACCTCAGGAGTATTAATATGTGAGTTTGTCCAACTCTTGCTCCAGTAACACTTTCTGCCCTTCGAGAAAACTTTACATTTAATGTTGGAGGATTGCTGTGCAGATTTGATTGCATTCAACCACAAGCGAATTAGTGAGGTTGAGTGCTGGTGTTGCATGATTGGTTCTGGTACACATATGTCAACCACTCTATTTCTTCCCTAAGGTACTGGAAAGTGCTCCATCACTGCAGAGAGCACTGGAGGGCATATCCCCTTCTAGCTGATGCTTGGCTCTAGGTATAGAGACAAGCATCAGCTCTGTGGCTCTGTGTCAGCAATAGGTGCCCCTTAAAGCAGATGAATTTACTGTCTGAATACTTTTGGACATAGTGAATGTATGCCCCCATGTACTGATACTGTAAAGAAATAAGTGTGCACTTTGTGTCATTGCCTACCTTCCACATGCTGGCCTCCTTGCCATAGACTACAGCCATGTTGTTAACTTTCTCTCGTTGTATGCTGAGCCTCTCCGTCTGGTTCAATTCTTCAGCCACAAAACCCATGAAGGAGTTGTCAGGAGTGTGTGCTGTGTGAAGAACCAGTGCACAATGCAGTCAGTCCCACACATTACATAAGTATTATGCTTTATATATAAATATATAGATACAGTGAACCCCCGACAATCCCGGAGGTTATGTTCCAAGAGCACCCGCATATAGTGAAAAAGCGCAAATTTGTAATGTGGTAAAAAAATGCCTAAAAATGCCTATTTTTATGATGTAAGCCCATTTTTAAAACTCAGCTTAATACATTACCTTTAAGAAAATGTAAAGGTAAACTTGTATCCGTACTGTACAGTGTACACTGAACTGCTGTCTCCAGCAGTGCTAGAATGTAAAAATACTGATATTACCCCTGTATAGACTGTACTGTAATTCATGCACATGCGTTTTCTTTGGTATGCGCTGTTATTTTCTTTTGTATAGGCAGTGTAAATACAGTAATAAATTCATTTAATTTACAGTAATAAAAATACAGGGCTTTGAGAAGAGCAAAATGAAAAATACGGAAACACTCGAGATGCTCCACGGGGGAAATTCTGGACTGCGTCTGCCAGAGATGCGTCACAGGGCAGCAGCCAATCAGCAGCAAGGAGAAATATATAACGTTCTCGGACTGGATACTTTCAAAACTCCCGCCTCTGAGTACAGGTGACTGTGAGTACAGGTGATTGCACACCTGCAGCACTCCTCCTGTGTATGTAAGCAAACTTAAAGTTATGGCTATTACTACATATGGTATTCTTGTTATCAAGATATGATGATGTGTCATTCTGATTAAACCTAATTTCTGAATGGAAATGAGCAAATAAAATGTGTTTCTTTATTACAAATATTAAAGTATATACCCAAGGTTCATCTGTATAGTTGTTCAAGGGTACCCGGCATCAGTGGCACTCATTAAAGGCTCTACTACTGGAGTGCTTGCTAAAATCACAGTGCATAGTCAGGGTGTTTTTTAAAGACAAAAAGACTCTTTTCAAGTACCTAGTTTTTCAGTTGTTTTCCTAGTTTTTTGTTGCAGTGTTTTTCACTTTGTTTTACTTTTCTCAGCTTTAGACCCTAGTCTGCCTCTCTGTCTTGTTTATGAATACTGATATATGATTGGCCTATTTTGAATGTGAAAATGTTTGTTGTGGTATTTTTTGCGAACGAAAATGCTCCTGCGATTTGTGTGTGCTTGTAGTGAAAGATCCGGAAAAAAAACAAACTGTCCTGAGATTTGTAAGGAGTACTTTGAAGATTAAAATGAAACACAACACATTTACTAAACCTGGCAATTAACAGATAAGTTAAACCAGTTGTGTTTGAGCACCCCTTCAACAATGCAATTTTTTTTCTCCCCTAAATGCAGGGATGGCACCACACGTCCTTGGTGGTGGTGTTTCTAAAATTGTGTCAAAAAAACCCATTTGAGGGGATCATTGATTTACAGCACTAGACCACGGACTGAAAGTGTTGGCATTGTTTTGCTCTTGCACATTTTGTTGGGTTCAGCTCAGTTCAGCAAACTTTTCTATCTAACATATTTGAAGAACATCAACTTTTAGTAAGGTAGCAAAGGAAAAAAAACTTTTTGTAAATTTCACATTAAACTATCACATGTATGTGCATTACTTTGTGTTTTGCAGTAAAACATTTTTATAGCATCAGTAAGCTGCAGTTCCTCTTCATGAGCACAAGCTACTGGAGGGTTTGTGATTCAGCGACTGTCCTGCCTCCCCGTTCCCCCAAACACACAGCTACAGAGACTCTCATTCTCTTTGTACGTATAGGTCTGCGGCCAAGGCAATGTACGGAGAGTGAATGCTGTACATTAAATATAAATGTCCCTAATTCAACCCAGACATGGTTAAATGCTATAAATTCCAAGTTTGGTTTTATGATTATGTTCCATCCTAGACCCCTAACATTCCTGCAGGCCTTCCTCCAAGCTGTTATTATTTAAATCAATCATATATTAAAACAAGCTGTCTTCTTTTGAAATCTTCAATCAGTGTTTGCTTCCATTGCTGCTTTATCCAAGCGAATGTACTTCAACTTGCTGGGGGACAGAGACAGAGATACAGATGCCCAGACAGAAAGACAGCCTTTCCAGATGTGACTGTGAACATCTGCTTTGCCTCTCACATAAACACGTTCTATTTGACTGCCAACATACACCCGAAGCATGGCTCAGTAGCAGCTGCAGCCCAATGACCTAAAAGTGCACTTTTAGCTGAGTCAAAAACAAAATCTTTCTTACGGAACATGGTCATGTACTGCCTACAGTTGAGGTTCCAGTAGCCCCAGTTGGTCCTGTAGCCATGTAGCGTAGCGTATTCCTCATGGTTATAGGCTGGCTCTGTGCCAAATGTGTCAATCACACGGATGTGACACCTGTCAGAGATATTAAAAGAGGTGCAGTGACAGGGTTAGAAGCTGACACCAGTTCATGTTCTATGTCATAGCACTTTAGGAAACCTGCAATTTGACATATTTTTACTTATTCTATACATCTACACTAAATGGTTTCTAAATTACTCCAGGCTTGAACATAATTTAATTGGTATACAACTATTTAAAACATATGGAGGTGCTCTACAGTTTAAAGCTGTTCTTTGCACACACATTTACAAAAATGATACTTCTAATAGTTCTTCTTGGACATCTTTCCAAAGAACTTTTGGCCACCTGTGTTTAAAGAAAGTACAGCAAAATACAGTCTTTTTCTTATTAGAAATACCATAGAAACCAGAGCTGTCTTGAGTGGATGGATGCTGTTCCTGTTAAGGCAGTGGTCAGTTGGTACCAAGGTAAAACAGCGGGATAAAAAATGGGGTGACAAAATTGATATAAGTGCAGGCAATTGAAGCAATTTTCTGCCATTATGATGACTGAGAGACTGCCCGTTGACAAGAGCTGCAAGCACTGCCGAAGTTTGTTGGTTAAAAACATCTGAACATCAGCCCCCAGTGTCCTAATTTGCCAAAATGGTCTTCAGTTTCACAAAAATCAAGCTTAATTGTTTCACCAACAAGTTAGCAAAAGGGGGTTTGCTCGAGAGAGAGAGAGAGAGAGAATAACAGAAGTATGAGAACAAGAGTTGAGAACATAGAGTGCTTTTGAAAAGAGACTTTGGCATATAAACTGGTCATGTTATTAGAAACACCTGTCTTGTAGGTGCACCTTGCTGGCGATAGAGACGGTATCCCTTCTGAAACAGATCAGTCGGTTGGCTGGTCGGTCAGTCAGTTTGTCTCTATCATTTACTCGCTCTCTCACTCACTCATTCACTCACTCACTCACTCACTCACTCCCATTCAGCAACCTGAAAATTCCCCACTAAGGGGGGCATTAGGGGTAATGTAGCTCATTATGCATCATACGAGCAATGTTTTCATATCAACATATTCTTGTTTTACCCTTTTAGTCTTAGAAAAGATGCTACACCGAGGTAAGACATCAAAATAGCCAAGTAGCTGCCTTGCTAACTTTAGCTTTTAGTTTGTTGGACTCCTTATCTGAGTAATTTCCGTTGTTTCAGTAATTCATTCTCATACAGACACAAATGTAAAAGGGCTGCAAGATGGTGCTCTCCCCAATTATTGGCACCTGTCACAACATGACAGCACCCCTGATAAAGATGTGTAAAAAGCCTAAAAATAAATTCATTTTTATTGCACTAGCTTATTCTCACACTGAAAGAAATAGAAATAATTTAACCTTTGAGTAAGTAAATTCATTATTTTAAAAATCCATGATTAAAAAAAGTATTTTTGACAAATAACTATTGGCACCCTTAATTATAAAATGAATGTAGCTGAAGAATTTTTGTAAATTATACTTTAATGAATATATTTATACACAATGGTCTCTTTATTAGAAACATTATTGTATGTAATCAATAATGTAGTATAACTTGGAAAGAAGCTCCATTAAGGTTGTGGGAAACACTACACCATGTATCAGTGCTCTGCAGTGTGGTATTTAAGAAGTCGTACTGACTGCAAAACTCAGTCCTGCTCCAGTCTGAATCTAATCTATCCGCAAATAACATCAGAGTGCAGTCTGGGTCTCGAAGAAAGGAAATAAAAGTCACACACACATACATATTTCCACATATCCAGCGATCTGGAAACCTTGCAATGACACTGGGATCAAAAGTGCTCAGGTTTTTCAGTATATTATACAATATTAGTTAAGTGACATTACTGTTTTGAACTCTGGAGGCTACATTGCAATGCCTGTTTCCACACTGGCAAATTTAGCATGTCTTGGTAGGCTGCCACTGTCTGTATTTATTCACAGTTCAGTTCACAGCACCTTATTTTCTGCGCTGTCCTTTCCACTTTCAGGTCACTGCATAGAAACGGTTTAGACCCTCTAACAAATTTCCTCATGCAATGTGCCAACCATGTGGGCTCTGAACTAATTGATAACAAATTTCCACAAAACTCAATGTATAACGACCCTGCCGTTTAGGTTAGCTCCAAATAACGCTGTTGTGTTTGTGCATGCATTTGCGCGATCCTAATTAATTTGAGTCAAAACAAGGCTTGGGCCCCCCTGCTCCGGTGCACTCAGGAGGAAATTAAATATGCAGCTCAAGAGGAAATAGAATGAAGCTGTGCTTGGCTGTAAAACAAAAAATGTGGGTAAGTCTAAAGGCTAAATGGGTTCATTAAGCCTGAGAAATACTCCCCTACCCCTGCTGGAGAAACTTTTTATTTAGATTTTTTACAATCCCATTATCGGAAAGACAGCCTCTAATTGAGCTACCAAGAATTACAGTGATTGCAATTTCTTATGCGTGAAGCACTTGTTGTGTTTTGAGACACAAATATAATCCATAATGTATGAAGCAACTTTCAGGATCACATTACAAAAAGCAGCTTTGAGGATTTGACGCTGTTGAGTAATTACTCCAGTCTTATCTCTTCATTATTTGGTTAATTGATGGGAAGGTACTGCTGTATAAAGCAGACTCCAACGGAAACAGTTCTGCTGAGGCATTGGGAAGTGAATGGCAGTGTGTTTTAGGACAGCTTGAGGATTTACATCACAGAGAAAACAAACCTATGTTGCCTGTAATTCACTTTTTCAAGTGCATTAAGGATTGACATGGCTTTAAAATCTGTGTGAATGGAACTGTGTTGACACAGATTCAAGGGCAATCGTAATTATAGATACCTGACAAATATTGCTATTCAATGATGTACAGCTCATTAGAGCAGGAGAAAACTGCAAAATAATAGCCTGGACATTATGTGTTTGATATACACTCACTGCTCACTTATTGTTTAACTTCACTTTGCTAGTTTAGTGTACAGTAATTACATATTGTGTACTAATCTGCAAATTTAACTGTATTGTACCTGAGGACACATACTGAATTTTATTAAACCCCGTGTACCATGTATGAACCTACAAATAATGTTCAGGTGTCATCATTACAAAACAATCACGTGTCATGAAAAGGAGTCGTTCGACTGCCTTTTCAACAACAACGTCAAAAACACACTAGCCAAAATCTCTGTCTATGTCTACATAAAAACAAATGAAACACTCTCCGTTGGTACTGTGGTTTGTCTTGTGTAGGGCAGCAGGATATGGACAAAAATGTGAAGTTCGATAAACTTGCTGGATAATGACAACCTAAGAGGAGTTAAAATTATGACTAATGTAGTGTATTTGAGTGTGCAGCAAGTACAGATTTTGTTTTTTTTGTTTTTTTTTCACACTATATGGACAAAGGTACTGGGGCACACCTGTTTGTCAGGGTTTGGGCGAGGTCCCTTACTTCCAGTGAAGGGCAATCTTAATACTTCAGCATATCAAGACATATTGGACAATGCCATGTGAACACAGTTTGGGGAAGAACCTTTTCTGCTCCAGTATGACTGTGCCCCAGAGCACAAAGCAAGTTCTATAAAGACATGGTTGGATTAGTTCAGTGTGGAAGAATCTGACTGGCCCGCACAGTGCCCTGACCTCAGCCCCATTCAACACCTTTAGGAAGATTTTTTTAAATTCTTTCTAAAAATTGTCAGGGTGATGCAGGTTTGTTGTGACAGTAAACATTAATGTTTCACCCTTTCTACATATAACTCCTGTAGTGAGAATAATAATTAAAATGGAAATATTTCCACTAGTAGTTAAAGATAGAGTAGGTTTTGAACTACACATGTGGGTATGCTTTATAAGGTGCTTTGTAGCAGAATAATTTGGCTGATCGCTCTGCATGTGGAAGAATGTGGGTCAAACCTGCCTCAGGGATTTAAATCCCTGGCCTAATATTAAACAAGATTTTTGGATGCCCCAGTCATGATTTGGTTCAGGTGCCTGGGACATGTTAAATATGTCTCCCAATGCTGCATTACTGGCAATGTACAGTAAATACTTCACCTTGGAACCACATGTATAATGTAGGTTGATCTACTCAGAATGTAGTGTTAACTTAGTTTGAGAAATCACGTGACCACATGACTGCCTCCAGAGGACCCCAGCTAAAACTGCCATGCCTGACACACATCATACACATACACTAACCAGCTACAACCATGCTGTGCTGAGAATGGCCCACCACCCAAATAAAATGAGTTGTACAAGACAAGAGAGGTGCTATACTATGTACTTCAATTTAACTCAATTCAATTCAATTTTATTTATACATATTCGTGCATGTACCTATATAGTGGACCTTTGGCATTTCCAGTAAAATGGCTAGTGAGTAGAATGTGATGATGAAGGTTATGGTGAATGTATACAACACAGAGATTACACATTTATGCACACTGACTTGTGCTTCCTGAGTGAGAGGCCCATGTGCTGCTTCATCTGCTGCAGTCCATGGTAGTCAGTGTAGATGATGTCAAAGGGTAGTGGGCCTCTCAGTGGGCAGCTTCCTCTTCCAGGGGGAACACCAAGGAACCTGATGCATAAAAAAGAAAAATCCATTAGAAAAATCCTGAGTATAATAGATCTAAGAGTGTGTAAATGGAGCCTGAAAAGCAAGTGTAGTGAACGAAGCTAGCCCTTCTATTCAGTTACAGATTATTTATCTGTTCACTCTAACCCGCTTTTTTCCCCAGGTTTGGATCTCCCTGGATCAGATGCACAGCTAAGTGCTTTTAGAATTTGCAGGTTTATTTTAATAGTCAGTTTATGTAATAGACCCCCTAAGTCTCCTTCTACTCAGCCCACATTGAACTCACTGCAGGTAAGGCACACTACAATTAAATAACATCATAGCAGACACAACAGATCACTGCAAAATATATATATATATATATATATATATATATAAAGTGGAGGATATCTGGGTTTCCACAAATTTTCTGGAATTTTCGCCAGCAATTATTAGTTCGGTTCTAAAAAAAAATGACTGAATCTGAAACACTTAATTTTAAACTCAGCTTAATACATTACCCTTAAAATATAAAGGTAAAGCTGTATTATTATTATTATTATTATTATTATTATTATTATTATTGTTATTATTAATTTATTATTATTATTATTAAATCTGTATACGTGCTGGGCAGTGTACACTGAACTGCTGTCTCCCACAATTAATTAAGGCACAGGCGTTTTCTTTGGTATGTGCTGCTGTTTTCTTTGGTATTAGCAGGGTAAATACAGTAATAATTTAATTGAATTTTTTAGTAATAAAAATAGAGTAAAATGTACGGGTAATCACCAATAATTTTTACAGTTCAATAATTTACTGTTTGCCTGGCGGAGCAACTTATTCAGTCTGCCCCTGCTCTGAGTACAGCGGTCTTTAATCCTCTGAAGTCGGCAATCCCTCCTGAGGGATATTTCGACTATTCCAGAACAATCATCTAAAGATCCACAATTTTTTGTCCTAGAAACATTTAAGTAACACTATTATAAACCTTGAATCTTCTAGTTTTCAAGACTGTGAGCAGCATGTCAACCTGACTCTGCAGACTCACACGCTGCTCACAGTTGGTGTCAACTGCTCTCCACCCACTTACCACTGGCTTCTCCTTGCCTCACACCCTGACTGATAACCACTCACAATGATGTCTGCAATGATGTCACTCAAATACATAAGTAAGAAATTATATACCTCCAAACACCTCTGGATCAGTCACTGGAAGTTCCCTGGGGAATTACACAGTGTGAACAGCATTCACTTGAACTGGTAGAGGCCCATGAGAATAGCAGTGGTGCTCTTTTCCTTCTGCTTGTGCACCTCCACCCACCAACACCTCATCAAGTCCAGGGTGGGGTATAATGTTGTTCCCTTCAAACTGGTGAGTGAGTCCTCTATCCTGGGTAGAGGGTAGGCATCCTTGTGTCTCACCTCATGCAACAACCCAACCCACATTCCAATACTGGTGGCCCCCTAGGTAATCTTCTGCTTGTACTCGCCTGCCCATCCTGCAAATGGCTATGTGGAACATCTGCGTACACAACTGTGTGGTGTTGCAGCACTCAGAGTCTCCATTCATAGCCTCATTTCCTGCCCATGTCTCTCCACCCTGGTGGTCACTTCTCAGCACCGCCACACCAAGCCCACCTCCCTGTAGCTCACATATGAGAGGGGTAAGCCATGGCACCTCTGTAGTCCCTCGTAGCTCAACCCCCCATACAGTGGGTGAAGAGGCTCTTGGAGCACTGGACTATTCCTCACAAGGCCCTCATGGAGCATGGATGTGTCATCCCCAAACCCTACCACTGGGCACATGCCCCAACTGGCTGCTGTCGTCTTTACTGACTTTTCCCCATTGACACAGTTATGGGCCATATGTCCTGTGTGTTCACACCTCAGGCAGATCAGCTGACTTTGAGTGTTCCACTGAAGAGTCCCATGAGGCTGGGAGCCATATTGCTGGCACTGAGAGGGGTGGGGGCAGGGTGGGGGTGCTTCGGCAGCTGTGGCCCAGCTTACCTCACATTGCTCCTGTCTGAGCTCCTCCAACAGTCTGCCGGGGCCTCACCAGTGGGTCTGGGAGTCCCTCTACAATTTCTCAACCTCATCCAAGATTTTCTTTGTCTTGTCTGTATGTTCGCAACTCAAAAGCTCAACTTCCCATTTAGGGAATCCCTCTAGTGTGCTCATTACAAAACCTACCTATTGGACAGTTGATAGCATTAGGGCCTGGATACCATCCTTGATGGCCCACCTCCATTTGGCCACTTTGACTTTGGGCGACTCATCAAACTTGGTCATCCAGGCCAGCCTGCAAACCTTGGAAATCAATAAAGCACTTTTTCCAATGGCCAACCCCCTAAGACTATTTCTGCCCAGCACATGTGGAACCCACTACAGATAAGGCACACTAGAAATCAAAATCAGAAAACTTTGTTGATCCTGGAGGAAATTGCGTAATCATTGTGTCTGCTGTAAATAACATCAAAGCAGACACAATGATGTCCCACACAAAAACAGGTCATCACAATATATAGGTGAGTAATATGTTCACAACACACTCCCCTTAACCAGAGAGAGAGAGAGAGAAAGCATGAGGAGTGGGAGAAAAGGACTAATCCCACAAATAAACCTATTGGCTTAGTTCACTGACACATCACTACTGTTCGCTAAGCACTTTCACAGCAAAAAGCAAATCAACAAAAGACCTGAAGTGTAAAGACCCAATGTTATAGCTCTTTATTGGGCTGCCCTAACATGAGCCTCAGAGGGCCTCTGCTTCTGGATGTTTAATGTGGTTATGGACACAGACATGCAATTCGTCTGCAGGCGCTAATAGAGAGTGAAAGAAGTACTTTGTACTCTTCCAGAACGCACACACATATGTGCAGCACAGCACTTATGGGATGAAGGACACCTCCCTCTTCCACATGCTAAATTTATGACTATCAGTAGGCAGTCTGTCAGTGCATGATAAGGCTCCATCTATCTAAATCTAATTCACACACACACACACACACGCACTTTCTCTATCATGGATCATCTGACAGTAACTCTCCTCTGGCTTTGCGATGGAGAACTTCTGGCTGAGATGCAAAGACAGAGGATACCTCAGAGAAAACGTAAACCAACACTGAGCTGTTCTATAAATGAGTGATCTTTCATTCAGGCCTGCTGGAACCTACCCATGTTTTCCATGTTCTAAGGAAAGGGAAACAAAGGCCACAGATGTATTATGAGGTTGTAAAAAGCACATCCCATGTGCAGTTCACAGATAGAGGTGCATTGAAAATGCAGTGTAATAGCTCTCTTGTTTAGTAAAGACTACATTTTAAAAATCGTCATGGATTTGTGTGGGGGCTGGATACTTTATCATTTTTAAGCTAGTTGACAATTAGGTCTGCTCTACCTACATTTGGTTTGTTATTCTTTGAAAATTATGTCTATAGGGACCTCTGTTGAAAGCCTGTACCAAGATGAACTCATGGTGGCAGAGTGGTAGCAACCCACAAGCCTCTAAAATATGATGCAAAACTTCAAGCACAATGTGGCTACACTGTTAAAAGTCCTGAATTGGACAAGAGAATGGTGAAAAAAATCCATTATTTATGTGACGATGCAACTGGCCATGAATGGCAAGAAATCCAAACATAACTGCAAGTGCACAAGCAGTCTTTCAGCTCACATCACACAAGCCCTGACCTAATGTTGCATTTGTGGTACTGGCGTTGAAGCTGGCAATAGCAGCCCTTCTAGTTGAAAGTACAGCCTGCAAACTAATGTAACTGCATGGAGTTTGGTAATAACCATATGAAAATTGTGGAAATATTTCCTAGTTCAGAAATTATTAAAGGACAAATTGAGAATTTGAAATTGCAGCTAAGACATTCATTACTGCAGTTGAGAAGTCTGGAATTGTAATTTAGAAATTCAGAATTGTAGGTGAGAAGTTTTGATTTGCAGTTAAGGTGTTTGGAACTGCTGCTGAATCTTTTAAACAATATAATGTAATATGGTTGCAGATACTGTGGCGCTGGGCCAAATATCCCGTGCCAGCCTCCCGCAAGTGCTCCGAAGCTGGCGCTATCCAGGGTGCTGAAGTGGGTAAGACACGCCGCTTGACATGGCCATTCAGCACTCCTTGTTGTGGACAGCCAAGTCCACAAGGTGGGGAAACGTACTCTTCTGACAAGGCGCACTGGTAGCTCCTTATCAACTACCATGAATGAGGATCCGGCGCCCTATATAAGAGGTGACAGAGGGAGAGAGAGCGACAGGCAAGGGTAAAGACAAACTTAACCCTTTCCTTCCCAAACCCTAGGCTCCAGTCCCAAGGACACACCCTGCTCCCTGCACGGATGCCAGTGACCTCGGAAAGATGCCCTGCTGCCCCACCACCTTCACCCTTCACCTCCTTCCACAGAGCACCTCAGCACCCCTCTACGCACACCAACGAGCACTGCTTCTGCCCCGGACACTTCACTCTTCCTTTCCACAGTCCTAAGTATTCAATAAAACTGCACCAACCCCCATTCTGGGGTGGTTGACAACCAGTGACAACCATATGTATTGACTGCAATTTGCTAGTCTTGAACACTTTTTGCGTGTTTCAGATCAATTGCAGGACACTATAGAAAGCTGAAAATAAAATATAATTTGAGATGTATTCAGAAAAATGAATTTGGTAGAGAATTCTGCCATGCCTGGGGAAGTTGTAAAACATTAAGCTGATTGTTCAAAATTCTGCATCATTTAGTTGTTGAGAATAAACAAACATTTTATGAGGGCTTTCATGTGGTATGGTTCAATTTAGAGAATATATATATATACTTTTTATCTTCAAAGAATTCTTTAAACTGGCTATATGAAAGATACTACTTGTTTTTAAATATTTTAAATATTTCATCATTTAATATTTTGTGTACATTTTCATAACAAGAAAGATTCAACTGACATGAGTTCTTTGAAATGATGCTGTGGAAGAACCACATTGTTTCTTAAAAGAAGCTTTGAGTCAATGGTTCTGTAAATAACTGTTTTCATAAATAAAATGAAGAATGTTTTTAAAGTTCAGAGAACATCCGTGTAATGTAAGGTTTCTGTACAAATGGAAAAAAAAACTTTATTTATAACAGTTTAACAAAATCTATAGATCCACTTCTGGTCCCATCTTGTGTAATCCGAATGACTGACTGCACACCATTTTCTATGTACATTTCTGTGCAAATGTTTGTGGACAAATGATTTTTTGTTGATGTGTAAATAAGTTAACATCCTATGCAGAGAACACACTTTTAATGCAGTTACTGTTTATTTGCTTAATTTAACCTTATCATTGTTAGGTTAAAAAAAATAACATAAATTATGACCTGTGCAAATGTTACAGCACATTATCATTTTTTTTAATGTGTTGAACAGAACAGAATGAAATTAACAGAAATTGTTCACAGACATCATGGCCGCATCTCTTATGCCACGGCTGGTGTTTGTGATGTCTCATGTTGTGTGAGGATGTTTCTTACCCATCTCTCTTTCTCAGCCCTGAGCTGGAATCTGGGATTATCCCTTGACTAGAGGAACAAGCACATGGCCATACGTAAACACTAAGAGCTACATTCACAAACCTGGACACTTCCTGTATGTGATGTGAGAACTGAGGTGGGACTTTAGTTTCATTTTGGAAGTTCTATTACTGAGCCAATGGCAAGTAAGTGTCTTTTGTTTGCAGAAATCTGTATTTAGAATCGACAAAATGTGTAATTTGTCTGGTTATGTTCATGTTACATAATGCAACCATAAGAGGTCACAAGCCAGTGATTCCTTGTGTCGGTCCCAAGTCCGGATAAATGCAGAGGGTTGTGTC
>JBBIGA010022145.1:0-14406 GCA_037576975.1 Alestes dentex | reverse complement strand
GTACACATCACTCCATCATTGTTTCACATTTGAACCATCACTCAGATTAAACATGAAGTTCATAAATAAACTGAAACACCTGATGGGAGAAATTATATCAGGTTTCATCATATTTTGCAACTTCTCCAAAAACCAAAAGTAAAAGTGAGAGTGAGTAAAATGATGAGAGATAGCAGTGATAGAAATACTCAAAAGGATAAAGAGAGCTAGGAAATGGTCATTTTTACACATACAAATGTCATACATGAAGCTTTAGAAAAAAAACAGAAGGAAGGGGTCCTTTAACACCTGGGTTGTTTCATGTTTAATGGGGGAAATTAGGTGGATATAATTATAGCTGTAAACCTCAGGATCACTAGGGGCTAAACTAATTAAGACTCAGTGGATGCTGCTGCTGGTGATAATTGCTTTTATTCCCTGTCAATTAACATATGGCCATCGATTATTTCCTGAAGAGATGAAAGGTTCGCATTTATTCTTCACGAAAGCTGCTTCCAAATTTTTGGCAGGTGGTGAACATTCACAGGAAGATCCTCATTGTTTTTGTCCAGCTGGACTTAAATGGGAGAGTTCAACACTGACCGTTCTGCTGCAGACATGTCAGACATTTTGAAACATATTACAAGTCTGTTGTGGAATAAGAAAAAAACACATATCTCCTTCTAACATTGCTCTTTTCCCTCTGCAAGCCTGGCGACAGCTCCTCCATGGTCACTATGAGGTATTAAAGATTAAAATATATTCTCGACATGCTGTCTTCAGTACTGTATAATGCAACTGCTGCTGGGAACGTGCAGAAAAAAAACACTCTTTCCGTGCAAAAAAGCCGTGGGGATCTCGCCTCATAGAAGAAGAAGAAGAAGAAGAAGAAGAAGAAGCATGGAAAAGAGAGGCAAAGAAAACCTTGCTTTTGGGGGAAAAGTTATCTTCTCTTTGTGGGAAAAATTATCTTCTCTAATAAAAAGTGCCTAGTACAAAGTGCTTTAAAAGGGAGCTGGAATTTGCATAATTAAGTGGTTAAGATGTAAACAAAGTCACTCTGAGTGGTATGATATGAAATGATCTGTTCAAGAGAATCTCTATTTTGTTCATAGCAGAGATGCTGGAACCAAATGTTCTGAGCTGAATGTCCCTGAGAATTTTACAGTGAACTGTAATTTTACCGTAGTTTCATTTGGACACTGAATCAGTTTCTATTTACAGAATAATACAGTCATTGCACTGTAGATTTCAGTTTAGTTGTTGTCAGACATGTATTGTCCATTTTAAACAACTTTAAGCAACCTTACAGGTAACAGTTACAGGTAAATGCTACACATTTCAGTTGACTGTTTAGTAGCATTGCAAACATGCTATTAATTAAAACTGCATTAAATTGCAGGCATGCCTAATACACACACATGCACTGGTGCACATTTAGCAGATTGAATAAAATAAAAGCTTATTACATTAAAGAAGGAGTAACAATGAGTTCCTGTAATCGTTGTTTTTTATTATTCAGTCACGGAAAACAACCAGAGTTTGCCTTTATGTTGAGACATATAGGAACAATACGTACTTCATAGATTAAGAGAAAAAATGTGTAGTCGTTTCTAATCAAACAAAAAACAAAATAACATGTGGGATGGGGCTCCAAACATACAAGAACTCGCAACAAGGACACTGAGACAATGAGTACAATGAAGCTTTAGGCCCAAATGTACTTGAATATAAAAAAAAAGATGTACAAGCAGATTATAAAAATGATCCCACAAGATAACACAGTGTCCCATTAAGTCAGAGATGAACAAACAAAGAAAATATCATAAAAAATCCCTACAGAGTACATCAGGAAAGTGGCATATACAGAGAGAGTCCACTCATCCATACAGACATATAAAACTGCTAATAATAGAATCAGTATCATATGCAGCATATACATTAAACCTCTATGTACAAGTTACATATCTTTTTTTTTTTTTTTGCACGTCTTTCTTTTTTGCTGTTCAGGAAGGGGTTTTTTTGATAGTGAAGTAAACAAGGTTGCCCTCATCACAGGGCTGGACCGTAGACCCAGAGTTCATACACAGCAGGAGATTAATAGATACTCTATACCTGTACATTATACCTGTGCTGATATGTAGGCTTCAAATATACCTGTGAAATGTATAGATATATATAGAGAGATATACTGAACTAAGGAGGAAAAAAAGAAATGTCATTAACCTGTTTGCTGCTTCTTCTAAAATAAATAAATAAAATAATATGTACACAATAAGTCATTTGTAACATTAAAAAATATGCTAAAATGAAAAAACATTTTAAAAAAATATGATGATGTGTAGCAGCCTTAAGCATATATCTGATGCTCAGCTGTGCAGGAAAAAACAGACTGCAGGAGGTTCAGGGTGAATGCAAATGCAGATATATATGGAAATAAGCAGTGTTTAATACATTTATTAGTCAAGTTATTAGTCAATAAATTAGTCAATTAGTCAATTTTATCCAAACCAACACAAAACATTTACTGACATCTACTAGAAGCTTTTCCAGCCAGTATGTCCCTCTTTTTGCAGTGCTGTACTCTTATTCCACTGTTCTCTACAGGGAAAGTCCTCACAGATTTGGTCGATAACAGTCTTGTGCGAAATTTCAAAATGTAAAATTTTCGAAATTAATGTGAAACAATATCTATCTGCTCCTTGAAGTAAATAAACTTTTATTTTGCCTATTAAAAGAAATGTAATTAATATATGTAGCAAAATGATAACATAAATGTGATAATAGAATATTCTGATGATAGAAATGTGATAGAATAATATGAAAACAGGAATATGATAGTATGATAACAGTTTGATAATAGAAATCGGCTTTTTCTGAATAAATCATTTTATCACTAGTTTACCCACCTGTAATATTCATATTTTCATGAAAATTTACACTCTGGATGTAAATATTGTGGGAGGACTAGACATCAGAAGTTATTTGCTCTGGATTTAGAGAATCAATAAGTGGGAAACGATAAATAATAACACTTTGAACACCACTTCTAAAATATGAGAATTATGGATAATTACTTGATTGTAAAGTTTTACATTTAAAAATTGACATTATACCACATTCTTGGCCTTTCTTTATGTTTTAAAATGGTTTCTTTCTTTTTAAACTTGTGAAGGTGTTCACAGGACTAGGATTAGCCTACTAGCATCATCAGAATTTGCATCATGATTACAAACGATGTTGGTGTATATACGTTTCTGCACGTTCTAATTATGAAAAAATGAATCCAAACAGCAGCCATGAGTTGTTGCCCCATCTGTATTTCTAAAAAGGTGTTTTTTTTTATCTTAACAATGATCTACTTTAGCAGCTGGATGGGAAACACCACACCTGACTGAACTTTAACTCAAAGCTAAAACTCTAAAAAGGAGAATCAGCATATCACCTACTTTAACACCCATTTACTGGTGCAATCAAGTCCTCAAACCTTTGTTTCTCTTATGCTTCCTGTCCTTTACTGAAACCATTATGTTCACATTCACAAAGTAAGCTAAGCGTCCGGTTTTCTGGCCTGTATTTTGAGTGGACATGTGTCTGTTGTCTCTGAATAAGATCCCAGTTCTGTTTAAGTTGAGGTTATTAATCAGGATACAAAACAAAAAGACTGATCCCAGATCAGTACATAGAGTTTTGATATATGTTTTAATTCTAAGGCTGTAGTAAATGTGGTAAATAAATCTTATCCACCGAGATCATTAGAAAAAGTGAAAAAACATGATAAAACAAAAAAGGTTTTTGAGTTGAATGGAGGTTATTTAAACACTTATGTGCATGCTCTTTTCCCCACTACGTAATATAAACAACCAAATGTCTGAAAGGTCACACTTTTTACTTAAATTTAATTTCTGCCAAAACAATGTATAGTAAGAATGTCCTTTCTGTATACAATTAATGCTTAATGTGTCAGGTACAAATGGATAGTCCTTGCTCTGGTAGAATCCATTCTCTTCAAAAGATATGGGCTGTCAAAGCCACCTTGTGCAGATGTGACAACCAACCCCATAGTGGGGTAGGTTATCACACCCTATGGGGTTGGTTGTCCCTGTGTTATTCTAATGGGAAAAAATGAAAAATATGACATTTTAAAAAATGAAACTTGTGAGTATAAAAACATCAACTAAGTTTCATGAGTCTAACTTTTTAGACTCTTTAGATTCAAATATGTAAATGTAAAATGCATAACTGTAGAACACCACAGGCTATGAATGTAAAACACCACAGGCTGTGAAAACTATTACTACTACTATGAAATCTGAAGAAACTCGATTTCACCTCAAACTGAACTACACTATATAATTCATAACACAGACCTAAAGAAAGGACGATTCTTATCCAACATTTACCAGTCACTATACTCCTTAGAATCACAGTTCTGACAAACATAAACTGGCAGACCACGTGTGCAGTCTTTGTGGGCCCACCCCTTGCACATGATGCACTGTAGCATGCGTGTCAACCAACCCTGAAAAAAATGTGACAACCTACCCCAACTGACATTTTTAGCTCTTTTGGAGGCTAGTCCCCACATGTATTAGCCTAGCTAAGAAAAAAGCTAACTAAATTGTAGCTCTCTCATTATACTTTAAAATATATAATAATTATATATTTACTAATTATTTATTTTACTGTCAACCTATAGTGTAATGAGTTAGAAGAAAAACATGAGATGCCTCAAAATTAACTATTGCATATGATAAACAAATAAAGTTGCCTCACCTCAAGGTTATGCTGCTTTCACCTCCACTGTCAACGTAGATGACCTTTGACACTACTTACAAACATTTCTGTGTCAACGGTTTTGATCAGCGCCTTCTAATGGCTGAGATATGATGACTGTGACAACCTACAGGTGTGACAACCAACCCCGCTCTCCCCTAGTTCTTATCTAATAGAAAGAGCAAAGACGAGAGCTGCAATGCTGAATACGAGAAGAGAGAATGGTTATTTATACCCGTCAGTGTAAAATAAAATAAAATAAAACAAACAGCACACATATAAATGCCCCAAAATAAAACAAAACAAAACTGTGAGAAAGAGACATAAGAGGCTCCGCCTTTCTAACATAGCTGTAAAGTATAAACGAGTAAACAACACGAAAATACCACCAATAACAGAGTCGTCGTGGCTTAATAAATCAAATAATGTGATCTAATGGTGCTATAGAAATACATACATTCATCCATGCATCAATATATGACCCTTTTTTATCCTGTTTGATCTAGATGAGGAGAGCAGGTCATTTTGAAGGGATTTTGCTCCACTGAGCAGTTTCTCTGCATTGATTGGCCCGTTAAGATTAAATGTCTAATTAAATGAGAAGTCAGGGTTGTGTGGGAGCTGCGAGGTGTGTGGACTCTCATTGATTCATTTTGTGTGTGTGTGTGTGTGTGTGTGTGTGTGTGTGTGTGCCCACCTCAGCAGATGTACAAGAGACTTCTAATCAAACATCAAAGTGCCATCAAAGTGCATTAGATAAGTCACACACTAAGACCCCGTTTACTCACGTCATGACTTACACTACCAATCAAAGGTTCTGACACATATTCAGATTTTCTACATTTGCATATTACTTATATTACTTAAATTATTTAATATTTGTTAAAAATACACTCAAATTTTTTTTGCTTACAAATAAATTTACAGTGTGTTCACCATTTAAGGACTTTTTAGTAGCCAGAAATGGTCATATTTTGTATCCACCACCTATAAAAAGCCACCTAAAATAATAATTATCATAATGTGTATTAAGTGTTAGATATTTAACGAGATATTAAGTGGCAGCCAAAGGGATAAATGTCTGACATCCTAAAAAGTTAAAGGACAGTCTAGAATTTGACTCTGCAACACCACACAACCAGTTAATAGGATGTCAGACATGCACTGTTACATATTCTTTCATCTTATTAAGGAAATTTGTTTAATTTGACATATTTTCATTTATAGTTGTTCACTTAACAACCTTCCAATCTTTAACAAGAATAAAATCCTTCAGTTTATGAATTAAATGAATAAGTGTAGTGTGCAGCAACATTTGACTGGTACTGTGTCTGAATTGAATCTTGATCAGGTTTTACCCACCTGTTCTCAAATGTGTCTCTAGTCAGCCACACTGAAAAACAGTGAAAACTGGAGCTTTACTTGAGCTGAATGACTCATCCAGAGAGGGACAAGGAATTAAAAAAATCTTAAACACGTCATTAGAAGAACGGAATGAGCAGCGATGCTGCATTAAGAAGTGGTGGTCCAGAAGGTGGTCTCGTTTATAATCAGAACAGCAGGGGGTGCTGTGACAGAACTGGGATGGGTTTGGGGTACTGCATGTGTCCCCACTACTGTAACTGTCTCGAATGTTACTCAGAACTCCTGAAGAGGATAAGATTGAAATCTGGTTTAAATGTGTTAACAGCTGGTGTCTTGGGTACACAGATGTGTTTACAATACTATAAGATAAAATGTGTTCCATTTTATTTTACAAAAAATGTCTCAAATTGAATTGTAATCTGTTTAAAACATATCTTGGGTGCTCTTAGAATCCAGAAATAATTTTAACCTAAAGTGTCAAAGTTAATTCACACATATATACACATGTACATAAAGGAGTAAAGAAGGTAATTGAGTTGACTGGCAGCACTGCACAGGGTGTATAAAATGTTGTATACATTGTACATTGTACATTGCATATGTCATATATTATAAATAAAGTAAACCCTTAGATTGTGTAAAAATCACATTTTTCCTGAGCCAAAACTCTCTTTAACTCATGAGGTAATTCTCTTCACAGAGCAGCAAAAATGTAAGTGTGATTAAAGTGGGAGACAGTTTGTTCAACCGGGCCATGGTAGATCTGGAGATGCTCAGCTATAGGCCTCTGTAGTCCCTCACTTTGCTTTTAACTTACATTCAAAACCTTAAAAACATTCTAACCTCTGAACCATAACGCTAAATCTATACTCAACACTTATTTTAAACCCAAACTGTAACCTTAAACTTAAACCAAAGCCTAAACCTAACACTCACTTTAATCCATAAACCATAATCTTACAGTAACCACCAGAAAGTATTCACAACCATTCACTTCTTCCACATTTTGTTACCTTACACTTATTCTAAAATCGATTTGAGTATAGTTTTCTTATACAAAATATGTAAAAAATGGTCCATAATGGCATAGTGAAAACATGCTTTCAGACATTTTTTAAATGTATAAAAAATGTAAACATTTCAACACATAAGGACAAGTATTCACACCCTTTGCTATGACATTCAAAATTGAGCTCAGGTGCATCCTTGAGATGCTTCTACAACTTGATTGGAGTCCATCTGTGGTAAATTCAGTTGACTGAACATGATTTGGAATGGCACACATTTGTCTATATACACTTGTCTACAGTACGTATCAGAGCAGAAACCAAGCAATGAAGTCCAGGGAATTGTCTGTAGACCTCTGAGACTGGATTGTGTCAAGGCACAAATCTGGGGAAGGATACAAAAAAAATTGGCAGCTTTGAAGGTCACGAAAAGCACTATGGTCTCTTATTTGGAATTGAAAGAAGTTTGGAACCACCAGGACCCTCCCTAGATCTGGCTGCTGACCAAACTGAATAATCAGGGAAAAAGGGCCTTGTTCAGAGAGGTGATCAAGAATACAATGGTCACTAAGGCGGAGCTTCAGCGATCCCTTGTGGAGATAGAATAACCAGCCAGGTCAACCATAGCTAATGCACTCCACTCAGGCCTTTATGATAGAGTGACCAGACGGAAGCTGCTCCTCACTAAAAGGCGCATGGCAGCCTACTTTGAGATTTGCAGACTGTAAGAAGCCAAATTCTCTGGTCTGATGAAACCAAAATTTGGCCTGAACTCCAAAAGTCATTTGTGGAGGAAAACAAGCACTGCTCATCACCTGGCTAATACCATCCCTATTGTGAAGTATGGTAAAGGGCATTGTGATGGCAGCATCATGCTGTGGGAATATTTTTCTATGGCAGGAACTGGGCGACTAGTCTGCATAGAGTGTAAGATGACAGCATATAGAAAGATTCTTCAAGAAAACCTGCCCTGGAATTCAGAATAGGGTGACGATTCGTCTTCCAACATGACAATGACCCAAAGCACACAGCCAAGATAACAAAGGAGTAGCTTCAGGAGCAGCCTGTAAATGCTTGAGTGGCCCAGCCAGAGTCCAGACTAGGGATACTGTGTGTAGATCTTTGAGGAAAACTACACTCAAATCTATTTTAAAATAAGTCTGTAATGGAACAAAATATGGAAGTGAAGGGATGTGAACACTTTAACCTAAACCCAACACTCACTATGTCCCCAAACCGCAACCCTAAACCTAAACATATCACTCACTTTAACCGGTAAATTATAACCTTAAACCTAACACTCACTCTTACCCCTAAGCCTTAAACCTAACTCTCATTCTAACACCAAACCAGAGGTGTGACCAGAACATCATGTGTGGGTGGGCATTTGGCTTATCTGGGGGAGCAAAAAGTATCTATCCTTCCAGCCGTCTTGGGGGGGGTGGGGGGGGGGCTTTCACTGGACAGACGAACTGGTGGGCACGGCTTGTCACCGGGTGGGCAGTGCCTGCCCCAGCCTCAGATAACACTCTAACCCCTATATCTTAAGCCTAAACCTAAACCTGACAGGAAAACCATTACCCTAAATCTAAACCAAAACCTAACACCATAACCTTCAACCAAACCCTGAACATATCATTCACTCTAACCCCTAAATCCTAACCCTAAACCTAAACCTAACACTGACTCTATCCCCTAAACCAAAACCTTAACCTAATGCTCACTCTAACCCCTAAACCTCAACCCCAAACCAAAACCTAACCCTGACACTCATTTATATCTCTAAACTGTAACCCTAAACCTAATGCTCACCCTAACCCCTAAACCTTAACCCTAACCCTAACACTCAGTTTGATTTGTAAATCGTATCCTTACATTAACACTTACTCTAACCATTACACCATAACCTTAAACCTAAATCTGAACCTCACTCTAAACTCAGCCTTAAACCTAACCCTAATCCTCACATCTAAACTTCAACCTTAAGACTAATCCCAACACTCAGTCCAACATCTACACCACAGTCTCAACCCTAAACCCAATACTCACCTTAACATCTAAGCCTTCATTTAAACCCTAAACCCTAATACTGGTCCTAATTCTAACCCTGATTCTGTTTATAATAAATGGAATTTCACTGCATAATTTCAGAGTGTGATCATTTGTAGAAGACCGTCAAAATGAACTGCAACTAAAATGTGACCAAAGCGACCAGGACTGGAACTGACGGCAGGGACACACAGGGACACAAGGGACACACTGGGACATGCAGGAATATGTGGGAACACACAGGGACACCCAGGGACATGTAGGGACACACGGGAACATGCAAGAATATGTGAGCATGCATGGTAACATGTAGGGACATGTGGGGACAAACAGTGAAACACAGGGAGAGTTGAGTATACGCAAGGATATGTGGGAATATGCAGGGAGATATGGGGATATGCAGGGACATGTCGGGACATGCAGGAATACATGGGGATACATGGGGACACATAGAGACAAGCAGGGATATGCAGGGACATTGTGAGAACTTTGGATAGCATTAATAAACTATGTTTATTCAGTTAGTTTAACTCAGCCATGTGTGATGTAAGTAATGTTTAGTTTATTTCTTTAGATGTTTTCTTAGTAAATAAGAGTCACCAGCTGGATGGTCCCATCCTAGAATTAGCATACTGTCCTGGAAAGCTTTCTATACTGAGAAGTTCTGTTTTCTGGGGGTGGGGGAGTGGGGGCAGGGTATTATGCTCTTAATCCACCTTTCAAGCAAAGACCAGACTGATACAGTAGTGAACAACTTGTCTCCCTCTTATAAATTATAACCCAATTTACACATCCCACTGAGGGCACTGCTCTGGTTCTGAAAGTGTTTAATGCCCTTATTCATGTTGCTCTTTTGTTTTGCCGTGATGATTACAGAACTGTGAAAAAGTCTTAGGCGCCTGCAAAAATAATATTTACAAACTGTTTAGGCAAGCAGTGAATATTTTCTTTTTCACATTAATATTACTAAATAAAACTAAAAAGAATACATACAAATAACATTTTACTGTAAATTGTGATTTTATGTACAGTGTATCAATGTATTCCTTGGGGGAGCCCAGTATTAACTGTGGTTTCCATCAGAAACCTGGTTTGACTCAATTAATCCTACATTAAAAATTAATCAGCAGCTGCTGATGAAGTTTCACAAATCCAAGCAACTGCTGGAGCCATCAGGAAATGTGGAACCTTACCAGCTCACAAAACAAAAACTACTACACAAAACAAAACAAATATTGATACTTTTTACTGGTTTCTTGTTTGTTTGTGTTTATTCTAATGCTAATTTTGCAGGCAGAAAGACACATTAATTATAACAAGCTGAGAAAAATGGCTTTAAACAATTTGGATAGGTGCCTAAAACTTTTGCACAGTATTATATATTCAAGTTTTATTATATTGTAGTATTATACTACAATAAACACAAGCAAGAACAACCTAGCATTCTAAAACTGGCTATTCGTTTTTCTTTGTAAAGAAACGCCTCCAAAAACTGCAAAGTTTTTCAATCCATACATTTTATTCTCTATTATTTCTTTCTTTATTTCTTCATAAATTAAGCTTGATTTAATCTCTCTATCCACCAACACCTTTTCCTATCAGGTTATATTGTTTATTTACTAATAAGCTTCTTATAAAATAAAAAATTAAACACTTTATAAGGTTGTGTATTTATCATTATTTTCATTAATTACTTTATTTGATCAGTGTTATTTTTATTTGAGTAACTTAGCAAGAATGTGTTTCACAGGATCTGTGTTGCTGTTTTGTAATGTAGTGACCACATCCTCAAAAAACAAACAAACACAATCGTGTCATTTTATCCCCCTAAACTTACTATTTACTATTATAAATTACTTTATTTGTTCAATCTTATTTTATTTATTTGAATAGCTTAGCATGAATATGTTTCACAGGTTTTCTGCTGCAGTTTTCTTTTAAAAATAGTAGTAACACATTGATCACATAATGAACATTGAACAAACAAACAAAGAAACAATCCAAAGGACAAAAGAACAAACAAAAAGAACCAGTGACATCGAATTATCCCCTCTCCCCCCCCCCCCCCCCCCTTGGCCTCCACCTTCAACACACGCATGTTTGAAGACATAAGGAAGGGTCGCTGGTGGATGAACGTGTGATGGGTCGTGGTATTAGCTGAGATCGCCATGGCGACCAGGAAGAGCTTGGTTTTGGTGGGTTTGGCTTGCTTTAGTTTAGTGTCGCTGGTAAAGTCTCTGCTTTAGTAGGGGGTGAAGCGACTGTAAGCTCCGCGGTAGAGGCTAGCCTGCAACATCAAAGATGAAAAAGAGGGAGCAGTCAGAGCGATGGAGATAAGCTCCACGCGCACCTCTCCTTTCTCTTCCCTCCATCCTTTTTTGCCATTTAAGTTCAATAGGTTGGAGGGATATTAGTTATATTGCTTTCTTATTTGTGCCCTCAAAAATCCACAGGCCATCCCAGAGGAAAGGAAAATTCAAAATAAAATCTTCTCTTTGTCCAGCCTGTTTCTCCTGGACATAACTCCAGTTCAATTTAACATCAATATGAGATTTCTCACACTTTCTATGTTCATCTCCTGAGAAAGAGCCTTCCTCTAATCTCAGACAGATCAAAATTTAAGATCTTAAAATGTCTTTCTTTCATCTCACTGCTCTGATCTTTGGCTCAGATCATAAGATCTTCAGATAAAACATAAGATCCAAAAGAAAACTTTATAAATGAGTCTGAAATTTGTTTGTTGATCAAATGCAAATCTCTACCATATTCATTGAGATCAGTGAGGTTGTTAAAGAGAAGAAAACTGAGAAGTGGATGAGAAGAGCAAAAAAACTTCTGTCTTAAGCTGATTTTTTCTTTTGCTCCTTATTTCTCTTGAACGAGGGGTTTAGGAGAAACAAGTTAGACTTTAATAATTTCCAAATAAGAAGATACATGTGCGGGTGTACACTGCTTGTCAAAAGTTTGTGGACACCTTTGCATCTTCTGAGCAACATTCACCATCATTTTTAAGTTCAGTTTGACTTGAAACAACACAGGACCAAAAATAGGATTTGAAAGGATAAAGATAAAGATCCAATTAGGTAGCTCAGTGAGCTATCCTATTGGTCAGGCCTTCTGGAGCTGGACTGAAGTCCCACCATGTCAAATTAACCCCACAGGAAGAGGCTTCAGCTAATTTACATTCTGATTTACAGTGGATGGGACATGTTTCGAGAGGGAGAATGTCACTCTAGGCCATCAGGAAGTTCTAGAAATGTCACTGACTGTGAATACAATCAGCAGTCCAACCACTGGGAATCTTTACAGAAGGAGTCACTACACTGCTGCACATTGTCACGTTGCCAGAATATTAGGTATTCACAGCTCTGGGCACTAGGCTATGACGTGGTAGGTTGTTGTGTGTATGGTAGTCAGGAGCCTATTCAACCCAGGTGAGAGAGATGAGCTTCGTTAGCTCATTAGCAGGGTTGCTAGGCACCTGACGACATGTCCACTTGTCCTGAGGTTTGATTAAGTGTATTGCGTTAATGGAGGTTATTGTCTGCGTCGTGTGATTGGCTTTCTGGGTATGCGTGTTAGTTCAAAGCTCAGCCAATCCAGAGAATCGATGTTTGGTCACCGAGGAGCTCCACTCTGCCTCAGCTCGGGTTTGTGTACTTTAAATTAAAAGTCTAACTGAATGCCTGTATGTTTAGAAGGTTGGGACTCTCATGCTTGACAAGGACTTCCAGTCAAAATGCCACCGTGGCAGTTGGAGAGTTTCCTCCATTAAACCTTGGTTGAGTGTTTCATCTCTTGCAAGATCGAGTTTTGTGACTGTGAACCTTCTGTCTCTGTGTCACTGTGAACCTTCTGTTTTCCGTCGCTATGAAGGATTTCCATCAAAAGGTTAATTGTGAGATTGATGCAGAGCTGGGGGTAAACAAGCTTCGGCAGACAAAGTTCTGGTAAGGCCCTCTTTTTCCTTTTAATTTTAATTATGATTTTATTCTTCTTCCTAAAAATAAAAATAAACATTATAGTTTCGGCAGTTCACTTAAACATTGACGGCTGCAGGCTACAAGCCATTTCCCAGCGCTTGTTTAAGATGCCAAACTTCATAGTAAGGAGAAAATAATTCCCTAGGATTTAGTGCCGCATCAGTCTCAAAGGCTTTTAATGTCCCAAAACAAAGGCGAGGTTTGCAAAAGGGTGAATGGCATGGGCTGCTTGTTGCCTGATGTATCAAATATTATTATTATTATTATTATTATTATTATTATAATTACTATTATTATTATTATTATTATTATTAATAATAATAATAATAATAATAATAATAATAATAATAATAATAACAATAATAGGGCATAATACTAGGCTAATAGTAGTATACTTTGAAGACATTTTTTCAAAAAAGATCGGAATAAAATGTTTTTATGATTGGAAGTCAGTGGTGTGTCATGAAGTCTCTAATTCACTAATAGTAGCTAAAACAGGTCGGAAAACGGTGGAGAAAACCCATTGCTTAAATAGATAAATGAGTCAAAAGTCCGAAGCTCAAGATTCAGGACAGTGGCTCAAGTGTCGCAAGTGCTGCGAGAGCGCACTTCTGTTAAAGGAAGGCACAGATATGTTGGACATCGACAATTCGGTAAATAATAAGTGGAGATGGGCTTGGCTAAATGAAGTGGCAAGCCATTTAGTTCATGGTGAAAAAAGATGAAAATGGCAGGTGTGTGCTTTTGTGTGGTATCTCAACTAGGGGCTTAGTGGATAATTGACAACACAGCATTAAAAATTTGATGCATGGCCGAGGTGGTATGGGCCAGCCACACGGAGCATTTAGTAAAAAAATAAATAAATAAATAATCTGTCATATATATATTTTTTGCTTTAATCAATGAGCCTCCCTTGTTCCTGCAGGCTTAAGCAGTGGTTGTTCCCACCTTAGTATTGAGCTCCTAAGCTCCTAAACTTTACTGAGGTTTACATTCAGAATTATGTTGCCTTTTTATATAAACTGTTTCAGAAATGCATGTAGAGAAATAAAAATGTTTTTAATCTTTACATGGCAGTGATCTCTAAATTAAAATCCTAAATTATTCTGTAACTTTAAATCCTAGAAACTTGGCTCATAAAGTCATGAATAGCAATTTCCAAGCAGATGCTTTAACCCTTTTGTGCAGATAGGAAATCCAGCTTCATTTGGAGCGATTTGTACTTACATCATTTAAGATTCATTATT